>JAIEZT010001214.1:2615791-2883291 GCA_019594935.1 Periophthalmus modestus | reverse complement strand
GGAATCATTTAAAAAAGAACTGGAAGCTAAAATAGGTCAGTTTAAATAAATAGGTTTGAAAATGAGTATATGGTTTGTAACAGTTTAGCTAAAATACTCTTATAATTGTCTGGAACTGGTTAAATAAAGGTTAAAAAATACAAAAAAATCAGGCCAGTGAAAACTTGAGATTTGAAAAAGTCGTCAATGTCCAGCTAAAAAGCCAGTCCCTGCTCCCTGTCTCCGCTCCTCTCTGTGTTTGGGGCGTGGAGGATGTAGCTGGATGTAAATCGGTGCGAGAGGAGCTGACGGGACAGAAAGAGGCCGCAGTGTGACGGGACGCAGAGCTCTGTGTCGTTTCGAGTCCGGTTCGATGATCGTCCGAGCGAGTTTTTGTCAGGGATAAACTCGAGAAGTCTCTTTACTCCACAGATACAGACACAGTGTACAGAGCGCTGAGATTCCCGTTGATTCAGATGAGGAGCCGTGAGTCAGTTCGACAGTGACTCGGAGTGACAGGAGGAGACACAAACTCCCCGGGGATTCTGGGACGTTTGGTGATACTGTCTCCAGTGTGGTCTAGTGAGGATCTCGTTACACTCTTTGATTTATACAGAAAACATTTGCATATTCACCTTATTCTGGACGTTACCGTGGGAACCGCCATCATTATCTGAGTTGTATTATTTTGCAGATCTCGAAGGCCAATGTGTTCTGTACTAACTTCTCTACAGAGCTGTTTTAAAGCCTTCCCAGAATCGTTGCAGTGTTGACTTGTTGGTCACATGGAAACTGAAGGTTTTACACAAACCGACCTATTTTACATCAGATTTTAGCGATGACACTTTTCTCAAATTCTCAGTTGAAGTGAGTGTGAGCCCTGCTACCGGAAGTGCCAACCCAAACGAGTGTGATTTAGTAACATTTAGAGGCAAAAGTGAGCAGGGCGGATGAATGACATTAGGCTGGTTTGCTTCACCCAATGAAAAAGAAATAGAAATAATATACTGTATATTTTTTCATAGTTTGTCCGGGGGGGCGACTTATACTCAGATGCAGCTTATATGTGAAATTATTCAAATATTTAATTTTACATCTTGGATTCAGTGATTTGGAGTGAGATCCAGAGTAAACTTGTTACTTGTTTTTTCTGCTTTAGTTCTGTGATTAACTGTTAATATCTTACATTAACAAACGAGACACGTGTTCAGTTGTGTCTGTGCTTCATGGAGCTGAATAAATATAAATGTGTGACGTTAGCGTGATGTACTTCGTGTGTTTCAGCCTGTTCTTCCACATTTTACTGTTATTATTTTAACTTGCCTTTAAAGATAAAATGTCTGCTCTTGGTGTTTGATTTTGTTAAATAAATCTCCCCCCAAAATGTGACTTATATATGTTTCTTTTCTTCATTATTATGTTTTTTTTGGCTGGTGCGACTTATAGTTTGGAAAATACAGTACTTACCTTTTTGTCAGCGTATCGTTGGACCACTCTTCTTCACTGCTTAGAGAAGAGTCATTTGGCCATGAATATTACACTTTTGTCTCTTGTAGTTCAGGAAAATTACTTAAACTCCTCACAGACAGGGGGGTAGCACCAAATTCTGGGGCCTAGGTTCAAATCATCAAGGTGGGCCCAAGTTACATTATGTTAACCTAGCCACTCCCTAGCCAAAGTGTCAAAGTTCAACATGAGGGCGAGAGAAGGGACGACGTGGGCGGGGCAAACAGTTCATTCAGTCATGTGATTAACCAACGTTTAGTTAATAACTTTAAATTTCAAAGAAAGGTCAAAGTGCTACAACAGGTGGATAAGTCACAGTTTAAAAGCTATTACAAAATTAGCAGAAATACAGTATTCAGAATATTTAAATGGTATTAAAGAGTACTAATAGACTTTTTATGTCTTTAGGTCTTTTTTTTTTTTAGTCCGAGCTCCTCCATTTTGACTGCTTGATTCCTTTCAGTTATGAGGACCAGTGTAGCTTGACCTTAGCTCCTTTTTCACCACAACAGTCAAACGTCTGTCAGTCTCACACTCCATCCTTTCCTGACTCGTTAACAAGACCCTGGGACGCTTGAACTTGTATCTTGACTCGCTCTTACCTTGCTGGACTTACTGATAGTCGTAATATTTTGATCCAAACCAGATTTCACTTCTTTTTCATGAGCTCCCTGTTACAATACAAGCAAAATACATTGATCCAAACCAATCAAACCATTTCATTTCTCCATCTCACCTTCATTTTAAATTGTCACTCAGGGTTTCAAACTCATATTTGCCTAATACAGAACTTTAGGACCTAAGGCACTCAAGTAGAGATGGGATAAACAACAATATAGTTTATCGTTAGAAAAAGGTCGACAATAATCGTTCGTAGGACATTTTATATAAGATAATCGCCAATGTATCACCAGAATGTGCAGGAAAAAGCTACTTATCCACAGGGGAGTCAATGGGGGGACAAAGGGATATGTTGTTTAGGGGTTTAGGGGCCCAGAATTGGACTATCTTCCTATTAATCTGTATTAGAGGGGGCCCATGTGAGACTTCTTGCCCCAGGCCCCCAAATTTCTGTCAACGGCCCTGCTTATCCATAATGTTTTCCGCTGAATCGTAGTTGTTTTCACTGATAACAAAGTTGTTTAAACATGGAACTTATTCAAAATATTAAAATTATAACTATTCATGTCCATAACATTTTTAAACTGTCAGAAACTGTAACTGTTATTGTGATATTGTTAATCGCAAGTATTTTCATATGTTGCAGTTACATTGTGTCAGTGCTATGTGCGTAACGATACTTTTCCCATAACATTTACTTATCTTTTGACATTACTCTGAAGCGTGTATTAATGCAGTTGCTCCCAGACCTATGCGGAATGAACAACGAGGGAGGAAACTGCGGTGCACGGCGGCCATTACGGGGCTAAAGCAGTGGCAGCGTGCTTGATGAGGGGGAACAGAGCATCCTCGCCGTGGGACATTAGCGCTAAAGTGAAGCTCTTTGTCTTTCCGTCTTTTTGCTGACGCAGAAACAGCCGGATTCATAAGGGACTGTGGAGAGGGCTGTACCTGACCAATGAGGCTATGCTCCAGTGGGACAACACATTAGACAGAGCGCTCACACTGTCTGATGCGGAGCTGTGGGGGGGCTGTCCCAGCTTTCGTGGCAGTTCAAATAACTTTACGAAAACACTGGAGGAGCTGAGGACTAACATAAGTAAAACTGTGTAAATTTGCCTGTGCAGTTTTATAATCACATTCTTTTTTGGTTCATTGCGGTTAAGAGAATCCCTGTATAACTGTAGACAGGGGAGTGTTTAAAGTCCCAGGACCCCGTCTGGGCGAGAGGGGTGGGAGGGCTGTATAATATTAAAATGCAATAAAAATATGAATAATAATTAATAATTATTCATAACAATTTTGAATGATAAAATATGAATAATAACAATTAATAATAATTAAACTATGAATAATAATAATTAATTTAAGAATAATTAAAATATGACTTAATGATTAAAGATCCACTTTTATTCTTTGGCTTTTACCTTGTGTGCGTTGCGTGGTCCTTTGTCTTTTACTGATGTGTTCATGTGTTGGCTCGGTCAGGAGTACCTCAGCTGGAGGATTAGGCCTATGGTGCATGGTGTTTTGGGTTGATGGGGGAAACCGGAGTGTCCAGAGGAAACCCACCCAGACACAGGGAGAACATGCAAACTCCTGCTGTGAAGTGAGAGAACGGCCGCCAATCAGCCACTGTGCCACAGTGAAATTCAGTATTTGATAAATGTATTTTTTCTTCTTTAGGTGACACATGGAGGGTTATTAATGTCATTTCACATATTCAAGACAGAGACGAATGAAAATCAACCAACCAAGCACCCCCCCCCCCCCCCCCTCTTCTCTCTCTCCCACTCTCTCCCTGTCTCCTACCCCCTCTCTCTCTTCCCCTCTCCCCCTCCCTCCCTCCCTCCCTCCCTCCCTCCCTCATCCTCTCTTTCTTTCTTTCTTTCTTTATCCAGGAATACTCAATAACAGCACCCAGACTCTCTTCTTCATGGGTGCCTCCTCTTTCTCTCTCTCTCTCTCCCTATCTCTTCCGCTCCCCTCCTCTCCCTCGCTCTCTCTTTCTCTCTTTCCCTGTCTCTCCCTTTCTCTCCCCTCTTTCTCCTTTCTCTTCCCCTCTCTCTCTTTCTCTCTCTCCCCTCTCCCTTTCTCTCCCTTTGTCCCCTCTCCTTCTTTGTCTCTTCTCATCCCTGTCTCCTCTCCTCTCCCTCTTTCTCTCTGTCTCTTCCCCTCTCTATCTCCTCCCTCCTCTCTCTCTGTCTCATCCCCTCTTTCCCCCCTCTCCCTCCCTCTCTCTCTGGTAGCGGGGCCTCAGATGGGGTCACCAGGTGGCCTCCACAGGCCCCAGGACAGGCTCCAGGGACGGGCCTCGCTGACGCCAATGTGAGCGGGACGATGGATCTTCCTGTGACACTTGTATAAGGCTCTGGCCCCGGGACCTTTTGCCTTGGACCCCACGTTCTCCACATCAAAGAGCCGGGAACTTTACGCCTCCATTTACAGAACAAAGGTGGTAGATCGAGGGACGGGTGACGGCTTGACCCTGACTTTATACTGTGTAAGATTTATAATGACCTTTTCACAATTACATGAACTGAAATATATGTATTAATTCTATAAACTCACATTGAAAATAACTAATAGCCTCTTCACCTTAACCTACTTTATATCATATTTTAGATCCAAAACTTTTCCCAAATTCTGCTTTAAAAGGAACAGGAAAAAGTGGGCGGAGCAGAGTAAGGTCAATATGCAAATCGGTCAATGCAAAATACTTCAACAAGTCATAAAAGTTGATATTGCAGAAGATAATGTGGTTTATTTAAGTTAAAAATGTACATAAATTAGACGTAGAGTTCTTTTCTAGTTGTTAAAACCCAGCACTTTCCGGGAATTGAACCCAGAACTCTGTAAGGCAAAATTCATTCAAGTTGCACTATGTAACTTTTCTGTTGGACCATCCACTGCCACTTTGTCTCCATGGAGATGTTATTGCTTTGCCTGGAATGTTACACAGTTTGACATTTAACTTATTTATCTCCACAGATACATGCAGCTGACGATGCTATAGGCCATGTTACACGTCAGGTCTATGGAGAGGCGGGTCCGCTCAGAGTGAGAATACATGTTTTTTTTTAAGGTTTTTTTGAACAATATAAAAACATGTAATAGTTTAAAGGACCCAGATTACACTGTTTTCTGATCTATGGTAAAATGTTGTTTCTGCATCACAAACAGACCTGTTCCACCTTGTGATGTCATCATGTGGTAATACAGGAAGTGCTCCACTGTGTTTTTAAAACTCCAAACACCTTTACGAGAATCATTTGGATACGTTCAGATATGGAATTACCAATCTCTACTGAACTAAAGGTAAAAGGAGCTGCTAACATGACATCACAAGGTGAAACGGAGCATTCTGAGCTTTGGAGATGTAGACAGCCCAAAAATAAACAGTTATAAAATATATGAATGAAACAAAACACAACTCCAGGTCTGTTTTTTATGAGGTAACAACATTCTGACACGACTTAAAGCTCACATGAGTCCATTTTGCGTAATATAAAACCTTTAGATGCAAGTTGGATATGTTTTCGGGTGTACTGAGGCCTCCACAGTTACATATCCTGCACCTTCAGCTCATTCATATCACTCATCATTCATTTGTACAGTCTGTTTCAAAGCCTGGTAGTCATGTCCTCGTTTTCACAAGTTAACATTTCAAACATGCTGTAGTTATTTGAGGATTACTACAGATCTGAAAACCCAAACTCTTGGATATGTTCTTGTATCGACTGAGCAGAGGGTTGAAGGGAACACTCACATTTTAAGAGGTCTCATAGTGTGGTCATAAACCACAGAGAAGACGTTGCCAGATCAGAATCGATGTTCTTCTGCGCGGAAAAAGCCCTTTGGAAATGCAGACGGATCACCTTTCACAGCGGGAACTGATCGATCTGGGAAAAAGAGGCTTGTTTGCAAACAGTAAAACATGAGACTTCTTAATGCGCTTCCTCATAAAACGCAAAACCATCATCATAACAGCTGCATGATGTCATATTGATACTGTGCAGCAGTGCCGAGCTGGGGGTGTTCCACGTGGATCTCTAAGGTGGAATGTTCAGCAGTTACTATGGTGACACACATTAGCAAACACAGACAAAAAAAAAGATTTAAGATGAACAAGAAACGCAAAATGGATTTAAACAGCACATTTTCAGGAGCCTGTGATCAATACAAGTGTTCATGGTCCTACGTTGAACTGAAAAACTGTTGGCTAATGCTAATGCTAATGCTAAAGCTAGTTAGCTTGTGACTGTAATGCTTTTGACTTGTTCAACAGCACAAATCAGCTGACCTGTTGTAGTTCCAACCTAAACCAGCTCTGCCTAGTAAGACTGTGTTAAAATAAAGCTCAGAATAAAGTCTAACAAGCTCAGACAGAGCAGTGCCTACAGTTAGCATCACACCCCCAGGAAATGTTTATAACAGCTGAAAAATATCAATATTAATAGGGTTATTAAGTTACATAGGTGCAGTAGGTAACTTTTTAGGGTTCTTCGCTTGCTTGTCTCCAGGGACATGTTAATGATTTGCCTGGAATGTCCCACAGAATGGCATTAAATGTATCTGTCTCCATGGCGACAAGCAGATGATGATACAGTGACAACCTGACGCCTATGGAAAATTACAGGTCTGAGGCTGTTAAACCGTCTCCACCAACGCAACAGTGGATTATTCTACAAACAAAACCTACTCTCCGTCTCCTCCTTTCACTGCGCCGTGTCCAGTAAAATCTAAAATCATCTCGTGTCAAAAGTAAAATGAAGTAGTTTAGAAAGATATCCAAATAATCTCTCTTTTTTTTTTTTAACTTCTGGCTGTTTGAAGCATGGGTCAAGCATGCACCTGTCTGACCAGAGCACCTGTCTGACCAGAGCACCTGTCTAACATCCTCATTTTCTATTAGTTTGTATAAAAAGTGGCGTTATTAAATTGTTATCGACTACATATTGATGTCCACCTTAAGTCTGCTCTCTTCCCACAAGTCGCCGCTCGCTCCTGTCGTCTCTTTACCTGTGGATATGAACTTTGGGACTTTGAGCTGCCCCAGAGCACAGAGGAAATTATCATTTTTGTTTATGGACTTCATTTAAACCAGAGGCCACTTTATGTTGGTCACTTTTATTTGAATACATTTTTGAAATTTGAATTCCTTTTTATTTTTATCGAGTGAGTTTGGGTCACAAGCAAAACGATAAACAACCAAAACCCATAAATTAAATACCAGGGAGGAGCCTTCACAGCACAACAGGCCCAGCTGCAGGTTCTGAAGCAAGAAAACATCTGTAACTTAATCAATACAAAATAGATCAGTTTAATGCTTTACTGTGGAACATTCCAGACAGAGCGAGATGACCAAGAGTCTCACGGCACAGCAATAAGATCCTGGGTTGAGGGTTCCATTCTCAGACGCTACGTGAAGTTAATCTACTCATGGGTTTCACCTGGTCCACATGACATTTTGAGGACTTTTTCCCCTTTCAAAAGATATTTATTTCAGATTTATGTTGAATTGTTTATCGCTATGGCAACGGGGCTCGAGTTTCATCACTGTGAACAAGATCTGGGTCCATTGGCACTAAAGAGCGGGTCCGATACAGAGGAATATTTGGACAGAGAGTGGCTCAGTTGGTAGAGTGTTTGTCGACTGATCTGAAGGTTTGATTTCTTGCTCTTGACATAAACATCATTGGTTGAGTCAGATCCATTGAGAAAAAAGTCCCACAGATGAACAGTGTCAGTGGCCATGTCCCAAATCTCCAAATACACCGTTTGAAGTACTGTTCGAAGTACGGCCCGACAAAGGGACATGGAGAGTACTTCAACCGCTGTCTGTGCTTGACGAGAATTTGACCCCAGTGAATAAGTGCCAGTCTCCCCCCCGCAGACGGATAAATTCTGAATATTCTTAAATAAGGACAAATATTCTTAAATAATATTAAACATTACGACAGCTACACAAATGTACAGGTTTGAGGGATAATTTCGCTCACCGTTTGGTCAGTTACACAGAGATTAAACCCAGAGTAACAGGACGTCACTGAGAGTCGCCTCGTACAGATCTTTACTCACATTTTAATAGTTTCATGTCTCACTGTTGTAGGTGACATAATCCAGTACTTACATTTGAACATGTATTGTGTAGCGTATTCCATTTTCGTCTCTTTTTTGGTGGGATGTAGCAGTACGTGAAGTCTTCTCGGACGCACACTTCAGCTACCGTCGATCTCCGTGGACACCAGGGCACATTTTCGGCCGCATTCGTCGGGGGCATGAAATGGGACAGGACTTGTCGCGACGGAAGTTAAGTAAGCCCTAAAATGCACCATTCAAACGGCGCATTTAAAGGCACTTTGACGATTTAGGACACGGTCATTGTGTCCTTGGGCAAGACACTTAACCCACATCACCTCTAGTGTCTGCGCACACTGGTGTATGTATGATCTAAAGCCGCTTTGAGTGACTTAAAGGTAGAAAAGTGTTACATAAAGCCCTATTTATATAAAAAAAATACCCATTTACCGTTAGCTACAAAGCACTTGAGTTCATCTGACCCACCTATGTTTCACAAATTAGTCATAATGATAAACGAGCAGCGATGGCATCTTTTTGAACCTTTACTGAGCGCGTTTGGGCTTTATTTACAGACATGGTTGAGTTGAGCAGCGTCTGTATCTGTTGTCGAGCGGCGTTAGTAATTAGCATGCTAATGGGTGAATAAAAGTCGGCCTCTTCCTGGTTTGTTGCATTTTTGTTTGAAATGTGACAAAGTGCTTTTTAATGAGAGCGCGCCTGTGTTATTGCTTTTTATTAGGCTCATCTTTCATCATAAAAAACTTTATTGAAAAACTTTGGGAGGAGATTTCGACGTCTTTTTCTGGGAGGAATAATTGAGTTCGATCAAAGGCTAAAATTATCCTCGAAGAAAAAAAAAGCCCTCAGACGACGATAGCGGGAGCGCGGTTTGTGTGCAATTATGGGCCTGGCTAAGATTTCCTGTAACCGTTAAAGCTAATTCAAAACAAAGCTATATTTCAAAACATATAAGGTGGGATGGATATCAGTTTTTACAATGGGCTCGTTAAAAATAGAGTCACTCATCCAAAAAACAGGAAATAAACTGCAGCCGGAATGCCCTCGTGAAATATGAAAAACGGGAAGAGGATCCTTTTACCTTTAGTTCAGTGGAGATTGGCAATTCCCGAGCTGAAATGATCCAAATGATTCTAGTGAAGGTGTGTGGAGTTTAAAAACACAGCCTAAATATGTAGGTTTGTGTGTTAAACATGTGAATGAAACAAAACACAACTCCAGGAATGTTTGTGACAAGGAAACAACATTAGAACAGATCAGAAAATAGTGTAATATGGGCACTTTAAATTGTCAGTCATTCTTACAAAGTGTTTTCTGTTTGAGAGAAGAACTGTAGTGATGGGACGGATACTTTAAAATGTACAGTTGTCTCTCACTATATCGTGGTTCACCTTCCGTGGCCTTTTTTTTTTTTTTTTGCAACTTTGCATGCTTTTTTTTTTGTTTCAGTGTGTGAACGTGCATTGTGTTCTGCGTCCTGATTGGCTGAGGGACTGTAGACCATTGTGTTCTGCGTCCTGATTGGCTGAGGGACTGTAGACCATTGTGTTCTGCGTCCTGATTGGCTAAGAGACTGTATTGGCGTCCTGATTGGCTGAGGGGCTGTAAACCATTGTGTTCTGCGTCCTGATTGGCTGAGGGACTGTAGACCATTGTGTTCTGCGTCCTGATTGGCTGAGGGACTGTAGACCATTGTGTTCTGCGTCCTGATTGGCTGAGGGACTGTAGACCATTGTGTTCTGCGTCCTGATTGGCTGAGGGACTGTAGACCATTGAGTTCTGCGTCCTGATTGGCTGAGGGACTGTAGACCATTGTCCATCAGTCTCCTCCGTGTCTCCTGTACAGTACAGAATGTGTCAGACAAATTTACATAAATGTTGGATCGCAGTGTGACTCTGAAGTGCTGTATGTTTGCAAGTTTTCTCCCCGACAAAACCCACAATGTCGATGAAACGTTCTGCACCGACAAAGGCACCGACGAAGGTTTGAACTTTGAGAGAGTTTAAACAAGAGAGAAATGTGAGAAAATGCGAATGTCTGTGCGAGAAAAGTGTATAAAGTGTGTGGTGAGGGGTTTTACAGCAAAACATATAGAATAATTGTAAAAAAAATAAAGCTGGTGCAGGTTATTTTTAGAACATAACTCCTCGCAACCAAACAAACCTGTACACATCCCCCTGTGTGAATGCAGCAACATGAGCGATACATGTGTAAAGAGTGTGTGGATGTGGTGATATGGACTGAGACTATAGTTGTACCTGTTGATTGACTGGATGAATGATTACATTAATATACATTGTGTTTGGATGATTTCAGCCCTGGAATTGCTCATCTCTACTGAACTAAAGGTAAAAATTTGCTGCTAACTAAAACTAGTTTCATGACATCACAAGGTGGAACAGGCGAATGAAACAAAACACAACTCCAGGTCTGTTTTTGAGGGAAACAGCTTTATAACATGGTTTTGAGCTACACAAGAGTCAATTTTGCATAATTTAGGACCTTTACAACTAACATCTTGTCTGATATATGAAAACGATGACTTTTTACTTTTCGGTTCATTATATTTAACCTCACTAAACAACATCAGGCCTTAATAATCCAAATGCATATTATTTTTCTGGCTCGGGCCTAATATTTTCTGGGACATTATCATAAACCACATAAAGCAAACCTCGCTCAGAGCAGCCAGAGTCATGAACATGCATTTTATTACCACACATCTGTAAACACATTGTTCAAAGCACTCATTATTGTCACGTTATTCAAATACATATAACACCGAATGCTCCTACTGTGTAAATATGTATGAAAGGCTGCCGCTTTATTCCCCCCGGTGGAGCTGTGGTGTACTGCGACTACAGAATAATAGCTAGCTTTGGGTGGGGCATAAATCTCTTTCCCTCTCTTGTGATTAGCTCCAGTAGCCTGCGTCTCTGGGATGATGAGTTGGCGACAGATTGATCAGATATTCATTACTTTTACGTCCTTGAGTCCTTGAAGACGTGAAATAGTGCACACGGCTCCGGAAAAAGCACACACTCCTGCTGCCCGTTTGGGAATGTTATTGTGTACTGGGAACGCCGACGTCGGTCTTATCATATTGGGATCTGATGATGTACTTTTGAAACTTTCTTTTATGTTTTAAACTACTCCACAGAGGTTTGAAGCGGGGATATCTACAATTTCATCATGTAAACAGCATTTCCCGAACTACAGCAATAATAATGTAGAAACGTATAACACTGGTTTAATGTTGTTCGTGACACTCAGAGATGTTTCAGAGTTCAAGGCCGAAACCCCGCCCCCAAAAATGAAACAGGAAGAGAAGGACGATGTAAAGAATTTACACTAAAGGTCCTTTATTATGCAAAATTGACTCTTGTAGCTTTAAGTCTTGTTATAAAGCTGTTACCTCCTCAAAAACAGACCTGGAGTTGTGTTTTGTTTAATTCACACATGTTTGACACTTTATTATTAGTCTGTAACATCTCCAAAGCTCAAAATGCTCTGTTCCACCTTGTGATGTCATGAAGTCGTAGTTTTCAAGTTAACAGCTTCTTAAACCTTTAGTTCAGTAGAGGTTCAGTCCTGGCCTCCTGCTGGTACCCAGAGTTAGGACTAAACCAGGACTAAACCAGGGACTAAACCAGGGACTAAACCAGGACTAAACCTAAAAACCAGGACTACCTGGACTACTAAACCAGGACTAAACTAAACCAGGGACTAAAAACCAGGGACTAAACCAGGACAAACCAGGGACTAAACCAGGGACTAAACCAGGACTAAACCAGGACTAAACCATGGACTAAACCAGGACTAAACCAGGGACTGAACCAGGACTAAACCAGGACTAAACCAGGACTAAACCAGGACTAAACCTGGACTAAACCAGGGACTAAACCAGGACTAAACCAGGACTAAACCAGGACTAAACCAGGACTAAACCAGGACTAAACCAGGGACTAAACCAGGGACTGAAACAGGACTAAACCAGGACTAAAGCAAGACTAAACCAGGATTAAAACAGGACTTAACCAGGACTAAACCAGGTCTAAATCAGGACTAAACAAGGACTAAAACCAGGTGAATCAGAGTTTGAGTTTTGTTCAGTTTAAACCTGGAACATTCTTCCTGAAGATGTGAGTCAGACTCGACTTTGACAATGTTTAAATCCAGACTCTGGTTCTGTTTAGCTGCTGTGACTGAAAGTTTTATTCTGCTTCTTCTGTTTTAATTTTCATTTTATGATGATCATTTATATTTTGTTGTATTGTGATTTTAATGTCTTTCTTATCCTGTAAAGCTCTTTGATTTACTTTGTGTACCATTGTGTTTTACAAATAAACTTGCGCTGCCTGTTCGCTCAGAAATAGAAAACTCAGGATTGTAGTGTAGCAGTGTGGAAACATAGTAGTGAAACTGTGTAGGTGTGGCTGGATTTTAAACTATGTAATAAATATACAAATTGGACAGCATTTTACTATTCCACTTCAAAAAGCCCTATATTTCCAAAATGTACTTCCCCTGAAAATCAAGTTGACCTATTGACAAGACACCTACATGAAATGACACATCACTCAACCAGTGCGTTCTGCTCCAGCTCCAGCTCTGCGGCTCTGACAGAAAACATGATTGAACTGTGCGAGGTTACAGAGGCCCCTGAACAAAAAAAGAACAGGATAACAACCATATTCCACTGAGCGGCATCTAAAATGTAAATTACTCTGATTCACATCGCAGCGCTCTGGAGGTGGCTGCACTTGGCACGCTCGGATAGCTTCCCTACAAATCGCGGAGGTCTTCGCCGAGTACAAAAGTGAAGTAGATCCAGAACCGAACGAGCCTCGCGGGTGGAGAAAATAAGGCTCTTTGTCGTGCTAATCGCGGTTGGACATGGGTATTGATTGGCTGTTGCGCCCGTATGCTAACGCTGAGACGCTAGTTTAATTGTATGTGATAAGCAGACGTGTTGTGCAGAGGAGGACACTGGAGGACATCGCCGGTCTTATCGTTCCCATAATGCACCATGCTACTCTCAGGGCTCCACTGAGAATCATAGTAAATAAAACAAGCTGATAATGGCGAGGCTGCGGTGTATTCTCTCTATCTCTTGCGATTTAAATGTTAGTGCGGAACAGGCTGGTGGTGCTGTGGTGGTGTTAGCGTTCTAGTTTCACAATAAAAAGGTCCCAGGTACATCCAGAGAAAACTGAAATTTAAGATTTGGCGATATGCAAAACTTGAAGGGATTGAATATATATATAAAACAAAAATTTTAAACAAGTCTATAGTGTTAAACCAGGACTAAACCAGGACTAAACCAGGACTATACCAGGATGAAACCAAGACGAAACCAGAAGAAAAATCTGGATTAAACCAGGCCTAAACCAGGATTAAACCAGGACGAAACATGGCCTAAACCAGGACGAAACCGGGACAAAATCAGGACTAAACCAGGATGAAATCAGGACTAAACCAGGACTAAACCAGGACGAAATCAGGGCTAAACCAGCACAAAATCAGGACTAAACCAGGATTAAACCAGGATGAAACATGGACTAAACCAGGACTAAACCTGGACAAAATCAGGACTAAACCAGGATGAAATCAAGACTAAACCAGCACGAAATCAGGACTAAACCAGGACGAAATCAGAACCAAACCATGACTAAACCAGGACGAAATCAGGACTAAACCAGGACAAAATCAGGACTAAACCAGGAAATCAGGAAACCAGGACTGAAAAAGGACTAAATCAGGACTAAATCAGGACGAAATCAGGATGAAATCAGGACTAAACCAGGACTGAAACCAGACTAAAATCAGCACTAAACCAGGACCAAACCATGACTAAACCAGGACGAAATCAGGACCAAACCAGGACGAAACCAGAACGAAACCAGGACTAAACCAGGACGAAATCAGACTAAACCAGGACTAAACCAGGACTTTTGTGGTTAATTTAGATTAGACCTACTCTGCAAAATCGACTTTTCAGAGGTTTCAACCATGTTATAACTGTTTCCTGCTCATTCACCCTCTGAAATTGTATTTGGAGAGATTCGTGCATGTTTGAGCAATCTTTAATCGGTTATTTTCAAGACGCAATATTACGATCAACCCTCGTTTTCACTGTCACTGGTACACACCCACTGTGACGTACGCACTTTGTTCTCAAGTTTTATTTTCTTATTTGATGATACTCCTGGGATTCAGCAGCGTTGTGTAGTCATTTTGGTGCAAATGAAAAAAACAAATCTGCAGCTATCCACGGGAGCGGCCGACAGCTGCACGACTCTTTGTTGCGATGACGTTTACGCCGACGTCAGCCCCCACTGGGCACAGCAGTTTTCGAACGCGGAAGTCAGCAAATTTTTTTCCTTCATTAAGTCGTTTTAGATGAATATTGCGAGTTAAAATATCCAAATTACAACATAATGATCCACAGGTGACAGAAATTATAACTATAGCGTGACACAGGCACAATACATTCACGAATTGTGCAAAACTTAAGCCTTAACCAAGACATTTACAGGCACATCTTAGCAAAGTTCTGATGGATTGCAAAAGTACAGAATCAAAAAGAAAGAACTGGGATTGGTATGAAAACAGTACAGTTGTCTTGCTGTTTCACAGATTTTTTTGGTGCAGTTTTGCATGCTTTTTTACAGCGTATGAATGTGCATTGTGTTCTGCGTCCTGATTGGCTGAGGGACTGTAGACCATTGTGTTCTGCGTCCTGATTGGCTGAGGGACTGTAGACCATTGTGTTCTGCGTCCTGATTGGCTGAGGGACTGTAGACCACTGTCCATCAGTCTCCTCCTCAAATTTACATAAATGTTGTAGACGCAGTGTGACTCTGAAGTGCCTGTACAGTTTGTGTCAGACAAGTTTTACTCCCCGCAGTGTGACCCCGACAATGTCGATGAAACGTTCTGCACCCCGACAAAACCCACAATGTCGATGAAACGTTCTGCACCGACAAAGGCACCGACGAAGGTTTGAACTTTGAGAGAGTTTAAACAAGAGAGAAATGTGAGAAAATGTTAATGCCTGTGTGAGAAAAGTGTATAAAGTGTGTGGTGAGGGGTTTTACAGCCTTAAGCGTTTATAATAATTGTAAAAATAAAGCTGACTACGTGGCGCCTATTATGGGTTATTTTTAGAACGTGACCCCCACGATAAACAAGGGACCACTGTATTAATTTTTTGTAAATATTGCCCAACTCGAGTGCTAGGTTCAAATCCCTCTGAAATTCTGCATCAAGCAAAACATCTACACAGTCATCCTCTGGTTTAGGATATAGGCTACAGTACAGTACTGTCAAGATTCTCGGGCTCTGCAGTACAAATGCCTGCTGCTCTGGACATTTTACCTAAAAGCATTTCTGGTGGATACACACGATGCAGAGAAAGCGAGTAATTTAACACAGCTTGGTCTGTATTTCACAGTCTGTTCACGTCCTGTGCAAAGCTTGAGCCTTAACCAAGACATTTACAGGCACATTTTAGCACACTTCGGACACAATGGCACCATTTTGCACATAAAAACTATAAAACATTTAAGAAAGTAATTTAAGACAGCTTAAATTATTCACTCACTCCCCCGGCACAGCGCTCATAAGGTCTTTATTTAGCCACAGCTGCCTCGGGGCTGGCGACAGAGACAGTCTGCCAGTCTGTGCCAACGGCCTCTTCAACAGCCAACAAACAGATACACACCATTCAACGTTCAACCACGTATTGTCCTTGTCTCAAGTAGCAACAAAATGACATTTAGAGGATTAAACAATGAGGTGGGCGAGACAGTAAACATGTTCACTAATGAGGTACTTACAGCAGTAACACAACGTGACGTGAGGCAGAGGTAGATACAGGTGGTGGAGCTGTTTGTTTCATTAATGGGGAGTAAGTAACAGTTACAGCAGGTGAGGGGGGTGGAGGGTTATGGGGGGCCTAGGTGGATGGAGGTGGAGAAGGGGGTGGTGCTTGTTTACTCTGAGTGCCTATAGTGCTTCTGGCCGGGAGTGACCTGTACCTATGTCCAGAAGGCAACAGGTGGAACAGGTGGTGTGCTGATGGGAGCGGTGTGCTTGGTGAGCGTGATGTGCAGGGTGGGACTGGTGTGCTGGGTGGGAGCGATGTGCAGGGTAGGAGCGGTACACTTGGTAGGAGCGGTGTGCAGGGTGGGAGAGGTGTGCTAAGATGGGAGTGGTGTATTGGATGGGAACAGTGTGATTAAAGGGGGCGGTGTGCAGGGTGGGAGCGAGTGTGCTAGATTGGAACAGTGTACTGGGTTGGACCAGGAACCTAGGTGGGGGTGGTGTGCTGATGGGAGCAGTGAGCTGAAGGGAGCGGTGCACTCGGGTGGGAGCGGTGTGCTGGTTGGAAGTGAGTGTGATGATTGGAGCGGTGTGCTGGGTTGGACCGTTGTGCTAGGTGGAAGCGGTGTACTGATGGGAGCGGTCTGCGGGGTGCGAGCGGTGTACTGATGGGAGTGGTCTGCAGGTGGGAGCGGTGTACTGATGGGAGTGGTCTGCGGTCTGCGGGGTGGGAGCGGTGTACTGATGGGAGTGGTCTGCGGGGTGGGAGTGGTGTACTGATGGGAGTGGTCTGCGGTCTGTGGGGTGGGAGCGATGTGTTGGATGGGAGCGGTCTGCAGGGTGGGAGCGGTTATATGGCATTATTATAACTCCCTATATATCCATCCATCTTCTTCTGCTTATCTGGAGCCGAGTTGCAGGAGCTGCAGTCCAAACAGGGACTCTCAGACTCCCCTCACCCCAGACACTTCCTCCAGCTCCTCCGGCGGGACCCCAAGGCGTTCCCAGGCCAGCTCAGAGACATCGTCCCTCCAGCGTATCCTGGGTCTTGCAGGGTAAGACTGAGATTTTTGACATTTTAGCCCAAAACCAAACACATTTTTTGAGGCAAGATTTCAAATGTTCCTCTTCTTTGCCTGGATCAAGCCGTGAGGTCTCCCACTGCTGCAACACGGTTTGAACAGGCGAAAAGACAGAAAACAAACTCCAAACGATACAGAGCAAACAAATGATGCAACGGTTTACTTTATGAGAGCAACAGGAACAGGTATCCTCTCTCCATCTCTCTATATCTCTCCATCTCCTGTCCACAGATCCCTCATTCTCTCCTGAATAATTCCGAGTCATGCTTCAGGAACCCTGACAGCAAATTCCTCCACTTATGAAATATTCAGAGTAGGTTAAGAGCCGTTCGACCATTGATCCCGGCCTTATCTTTTGACTCGGACAGCGCAGTACTGGAACTCGCCCCCAGGTGGACTCCAGAGTGACGGCGTGGTTCATGTAAAAGCACACGAGATTAGCATGGTAAAGAAGGGAGCGTGGGAGGGATGGGGCAGGGTGGAAGTGGATGGGAGAAGATAGGGTGAGGGATAGAGAGAAAGATAGGTAGAGAGAGTTGGAGAGGGAGAGAAACAGGAGGGGGGTAAAGTAAGTCAGAAAGAGAGAGGAGAGAGATTTTGACTGAATGAATTGACCAACTGCAGAGGGATGAGAGAAAGAAGAGGAAGAGAGAAAGTCAGAAAGAAAGGTGAGAAATAGAGAGAAGGAGAGAGAGTTATTGAGGAAGAGAAGAAGCAGAGAGAGAAGGATAGGCAGACAGAGAGGGAGAGACAAAGAGAGAGGGAGAGGCAGAGAAATGGAGAGAAAGATAGAGACAGAAAGGCAGAGAGAGAGGGGGAGAAGCAGAGAGAGAGGGTAAAGGCAGAAAGAGAGGAAGGGACGGAGACAGAGAGAGAGGGAAAGGCAGAGAGAGAGGGAGATGGAGAGAGAGGGAAAGGTAGAGAGAGAGGGAGATGGAGAGACAGGGAGAGAGGGAAAGGCAGACAGAGAGGCAGAGAGAGAGAGAGAGAGGGAAAGACAGAGAGAGAAGGAGAGACAGAGAGATGGAGAGGCAGAGAGAGGGAAGGCAGAGAGAGATGGAAAGGCAGAGAGAGAGGAAGAGACAGAGAGAGGGAAAGACATAGAGAGAGAGACAGCGAGAGAGAGGGAAAGGCAGAGAGAGAGAGGGAAAGACGTAGAGAGAGGGAGAGACAGAGAGAGAGACGGAAAGGCAGACAGAGAGAGGCAGAGAGAGAGAGAGAGAAAGAAAGGCAGACAGAGAGAGAGAGAGAGAGAGTGGCAGAGAGAGAGAGTAGAAAGAAAGAAAACAGAGAATGAATCACAATCAGCTGCATTTTGTATATAGTTTTCAAGTTAACAGCTCCTTTTAACTTTTGTTCAGATTGGCAGAAATTATCCAAATGATTCTAGTGAAGGAGTTTAAAAACACAGTGGAGCACTTCCTGTATTACCACATGATGACATCACAAGGTGGAACAGAGTGTTTTCAGATTGAGAGAAGAACTCAGCCTAAATCTGAAGAGTTTGTGTGTTAAACATGTGAATGAAACAGAACACAACTCCAGGTCTGTTTGTGATGAGGAAACAACATTAGAACAGATCAGAAAACTGCATAACACAAGCCCTTTAAGACCAAGAACATTTGTTTGTTATAATGTAAACTGCGGTCATTGTAATGGGCTGATTTCATTATAAATGTATTGATTTTCCACCCCACACGACTCTGGATTGTATAAAACTGTAAAGAAGTTTATCTGAGGTAAATCCGTGGAGTGAAATAGAATAAAACACAAAATGCATGTGATTTAAAGCTTTGTTTGAACATAACTGCATTTGGAGCGTTTCATTTAAGAACAGCACAGGCTTAATACTTATTACTTCAGCCGCTTCAGTCGCAAAACAAAACCACTACACTTGTTGGCTTGTTGTTTCATTTTGTGTCTGTCCAAACCAATCAAACTGCTCATTTATATTTCTATTGCAACTCGATGTTTCAGTATTCAAGATGGCCGCTGTTTGAATCTCAAGTATTTTCACTGAAGAGATGGATTTCAAAGGGACGAAATAAAAGTGGAGCCTCCTGGACCATGTCAGAGTGTGGTCTTAGAGTCAAAAAGGTAACAAAGTCGATCAAAGGTAACAAAGTCAAAGCAGTAAAGTGCTCTACTTGAGTACAACTTTTATGTAGCTGTACATTACTTAAGTATTCTGTTAAATCCCTCAGTCATCCAGGTCTGATCCATTTTATTTTTGACTTTTATTGTTTACTTAAGTAGATTTTACAGTGGATACTTTTTACTTTTACTTCACTACATTTGAGAGCAGTATCTGTACTTTCTACTCCACTACATTATTGAACAGGACTGAAAACTAAACCTTTTTTTTTTTCAATTGAGACCTGCTGAAAAAGCTGAGGGTTTATTTTTAAGAGGTTTGAAATTTGAGCAAAAAAATAAAAATAAAAAAATAAATAAAATTTATAATACATAAATAATTAAAAACAGGTAGGAAAAATAAATTTATTCAGTTTTTTGTTGTTTCTGTTGAAAATTCAGCCCTAATCTTTATCAAAATCACTACATCTGAAGCTTTGTAAAAGCTCAAAATAAATACTCATTACTACATTTTAAAATGTGTTGTTGGTCGGATTCGCTTATGGTGTGATTCTAGGTCTCACTGATGAATGCTGTTGCTGTGTCCTTGGGCAAGACACTTCTTAACCCACCTCGCCCCCAGTGTCTGTGTGCACTGGTGTGTGAATGTGTGTGTGAATGTGTGTGTGAATGTGTGTGTGAATGTGTGTGTGAATGGGTGAGTGGTCTGTTGATATAAAGTGTTTTGAGTGACTTGAAGGTCGAAAAGCGCTGTATAAAAACGTTTTTAGCTAGTTTTTCCGTTTCTGCGCTCCCTCACCTGTTACGTTACCTCACTTTCCATCACGACGGCCTCATGTTGTGTCAGTAGCGTTGGGATATCGAGGCCTAATAATCTTCCCTTCCTTTTAAAAACTATTGGACAGGGACAGACAAAACCCATTTTAAAATAAAGACGCTTTCCTCAGTGACAAAACCCAAAATTCTTCCTCCCTAACCTCAAACATCACCTCAATTATCTGCGCGCTAACCCGGCACTGATGCTAGCCGCCGCAGCGCTGCCTAATTAGCCTCCCTGACACTCTCTGTTTGACCTTTGAACCCTGACCTCTTAGATGGCTAATAAAACCCGTGTGACCGCTCGCAATATCACAGCCGCCCGACGCAGCAACTTCCGAGGCATAAAACAGCGTGTGAGGAGACGGCGAACACGGGAACGATGTAATCAGCACATCTAAAACGAGTGTACGCGTCTAAGCAAGGTTATTTCAAGTGTGGAAGTTTGTCTGTGTTTGCACTTTGTAGCACTGGATAAAAAGGATTCACAAAAATGCTGTTTTACTAAATCTGATATGAGAGGAAGATATTTAAAGAAGACATTATGGAAACTCTCTCTGTGTCTCCTTGTCTCTGTTGCTCCCTCTCTCCCTCTGTCTCTCTGCCTCTTTCTCTTTTTCTCACTCTCTCTCTGCCTTTCTCTGTCTTTCTATCTCTCTCTCTCTCTCTCTCTGTGTCTCCTTCTCTCTCCATCTCTCCCTGTCTGTGTCTCCCTCTCTCTCTCTGTCTCTCCATCTATGCGTCTCTCCCTTTCTCTTCCTCTGTCTCACCCTCTCTCTCAGTCTCCCTTTCTTTTCTGTCTTGACTTCTCTCTCTGTCTTCCTCTCTCTCTGTCTGTGTATATCTCTCTCTGCCTCTCCCTCTATCTCTTTATCTCTCTTTGTCTCTCCCTTTTTCTCTCTCTGTCTCACCCTCTCTCTGTCTTCCTCGCTCTTTCTGTCTCACCCTCTCTCTCTGTCTCCATCTCTGTCCGTCTGTGTGGAGTTTGCATGTTGCATGCTACTTGTGTGTGGAAATTGCATGTTCTCCCTGTGTCTGTGTGGAGTTTGCATGTTCTTCCTGTGTCTGTGTGGAGTTTGCATGTTCTCCCTGTGTCTGTGTGGAGTTTGCATGTTCTCCCTGTGTCTGTGTGGAGTTTGCATGTTCTCCCTGTGTCTGTGTGGAGTTTGCATGTTCTCGTTGTGTCTGTGAGGAGTTTGCATGTTCTCCCTGTGTCTGTGTGGAGTTTGCATGTTCTCCCTGTGTCTGTGTGGAGTTTGCATGTTCTCCCTGTGTCTGTGTGGAGTTTACATGTTCTCCCTGTGTCTGTGTGGACTTTGCATGTTCTCCCTGTGTCTGGGTGGGTTTTCTCTGGGTGCTCCGGTTTCCAAAACATGCACTGAACCCTCCAGCTGAGGTGGTCCTGACCAAACTGAGAACACGATCTGGACACGGGTCCCGAGGCGGACACTGCAGCACCCACTGCTCCTCATAGATCGCCCCGGTGGCAGTGAAGGATGGATCAAGTTTGACCTTAACCTTAAAAGTTTAGAGAGAGAGAGAGAGAGAGAGAGAGAGAGAGAGAGAGAGAGAGAGAGAGAGAGAGAGAGAGAGAGAGGATATATGAGGAAGAAGCTACAGAACACATTTTAGTAACTGCGTTTCCATCCATCCAAAATTCCACATTTACAGAATTCGCATAAGAAAAGAGAATGACAAATGTGACTTTATCCCAGTTTCCATCATAGCGTTGAAGCACATACCTGGTGTTAATTACCTGGTTATGACGGCCGTCTGTCTGCTAATCCAGCAGGGGGCGCACCGCACATGGTATTTGATGTGGCTTGGCCAGAGGTCACTTTCTCTGTTATTTAGCCGTTTGCTGTGCACATCTGTGTAGTGTACAAAAGTTTGCAGGTTCTTTAAATTGTAATAATGACTCTTGTGCTAAAGGCTGCACAGTCTTTACCAAATCACTGCAACGTAGAAGAAAAATAACGACAGCTGAAGTCCCACGACACCTGTCCACAGTTCAGAGCTGAACGAAAAAGTCACTAATGAAGATTCAACAGAGCGTGTGTCTGTGGGCACGTTATTAGTCGTTATTAGTTGGTCAACATCTTTTGTCTTTAGCTTGAACCTCACACATCACTGCAGTAATGTTTGACTGTTCACCTCTGGAGGATTTTGTGCAACCACCACCAGCACGATGGGATTATTTTAGATTTGTCCATCACCTGTGTCCACCTCCTGTGTCCACCTCCTGTGTCCACCTCCTGTGTCCATCTCCTGTGTCCATCTCCTGTGTCCACCTCCTGTGTCCATCTCCTGTGTCCACCTCCTGTGTCCATCTCCTGTGTCCACCTCCTGTGTCCACCTCCTGTGTCCATCTCCTGTGTCCACCTCCTGTGTCCACCTCCTGTGTCCATCTCCTGTGTCCATCTCCTGTGTCCCATCTCCTGTGTCCACCTCCTGTGTCCACCTCCTGTGTCCATCTGTGTGTCCACCTCCTGTGTCCACTCCTGTGTCCATCTCCTGTGTCCATCTCCTGTGTCCACCTCCTGTGTCCATCTCCTGTGTCCATCTCCTGTGTCCACCTCCTGTGTCCATCTCCTGTGTCCACCTCCTGTGTCCATCTCCTGTGTCCACCTCCTGTGTCCATCTCCTGTGTCCACCTCCTGTGTCCTGCTCCTGTGTCCACGTCCTGTGTCCATCTCCTGTGTCCACCTCCTGTGTCCATCTCCTGTGTCCACTCTGGTCAGGTGCAGGTGTTGTCCAGTCCAACAATTCAACAGTCACATGGTTTTCATATTCGCTTCATGAGTTTCCTCGGCTAAATGTGTTTCCACATTTCAAAATGAGCTTTAACCGTTAAATACTTAAACCTACATCCACCTGAAGTGAGTGAATAAACGTTTATATTTCCACCTCCAGTTACTTATGTGAATCTTCAAAATGCTCATTAAAAATAAGATGATGCTGACCGTGTCTTTGTGCCCCACAGACACTCAAAAACCCAAACTCTAAATATTGCTTAAGCCGATGCAAACTGTTGACATGTCTCTGCTGTGGAGAATGTGCAGGTGGAGGCATCTGCCTCTATAAATACCAGATGTGCTGGCGTCAGCAGAATAAATCATTTATCTCCTCAAATCTCTCCAAAATGGGGCTGACGAGGAGGAGGTTTAAATTTAGCTGCTAAATGAACGGTTTCCCAACAGACAGACGTAGAAAATAATCATCGTGACTCAAAAGGGACAGATGCAAAAAAACCCCAAAAAAACTCCCATTACGTTTACGTCTTTAGAAACCCATCAATAGCTTTAGTTTAGTCGGGTCTTAAGACTCGGCTTCTGGAGGTGGAACGTGACGTCACCTGTATGAGTCCATGGAAACATGAACTTAAAACGATACTTTGGAACATTCTCCAACTTTTATGCCATAAATAAGAGTCAGTCATGTGGAGATACAAACCTCAGAGAAACGACCCATGTTTGTCAATGTAACATCCACAGAATACATAAACGAGTGGACTAAGTGAACGACGTCACTCCTTCAGCGCCAGTCAAATGAGAAGAGCCAGTCTGGAGCGAGGCTGTTGAAGGTAACACCTCTTTCCTCCCACACTGCTGGTTTAACAGGGAGCGGGTGCTTAGCAACGCTGTCATTCAAACCTGTTGCTAGCGGGAGCGGGAGTAACTCAAGGAAAGAAGGCGCCTGATGTGTTTTAATATTCATATCTTGAGTGGGTTAATATGAACATTTTAAGACCAAAATGATGAGTCTGAGAGCAGCAGTTACAGAGAGAGGGGGACACAGTTTTTCAATAGAAAGTGAATTGGAGTCGAATGGAGCGGGAAACGCGCTCCATGCTCACTTTCTATTTAGGACACAGTAGCTAGCGCGTCAGCTATGTCCATTTATATATACAGTCTATGGCAACATCCACAACAAAAAACAAAACTCTTCTTCAACTTCCAATCCAATTTAATCCATTGTTTCATGGCTAAAAACTTACACAGTGAGGCTTTAAAAACAATAAACTGCATTGAAATTGATTTGTGAATAAACAAATCAAGCTGTATTTGAGTGGGTGGCAGCGGCTGACTGAAAAATGATGAGGGACAGAACAGAGACACAACTCAATACTATATATTTTGGCGCGTGTTATAATCAAATCGTCAAATTCTACCTCCCTAAACCTTCGTGTACACCTGCGTTCACCTGTACTCCCAGTAAAGTCACCACTTCTCCCACGGACTTATCCCGCCGACTTCTGACAGAGTAATACGGCTCAGCGTTGCTTCGGATGCTGATGGCCGGATGCAGAGGTGTTGCGTAGAAACCAATTGGACCATTTTCCCCTAAAAGCTTCTCTCCTACACTAAGTCTCTACGGAAACTATTATGAATAATGAGATCCAATTTGAAGTAATAACCGAGTGCACTTCCCGAGGTTTTACAGTACAGCAGAATTACTCATAAAACGTGCACAGAGATCGCGTGGAATGAGACTAATATTCGATTTCAAGTTTTTGCAGACGCCCGGACGACCAAGAAACAAACACGTGAGCGAGGTGTTAATGGTGCAGAGAATAGAAAATGTTTTATTTGGTGTGAAAAGAGACGGATGGAGAGACTGAGGGACTAAAGGTTTAGGACAAAGATCTGAAAACGTCGCTATAGTCGTCCAGTACTCCATTTTTTTCCTCTATAACTCTATTCCTCTTCTCATCCTCCCCTTCTTTACCCCTTTTTTCCTCTCCTCTTCCCCTTTTCTCTCCTGTCCCCCTCCTCCTCTCTCTGCCTTTCCTCCTCTCATTTTTTCTCCTCTTCACTCCCTGCTTTTCTCTCCTGTCCTCCTCCTCTCCTCTCTTCCCCTCCTCTTCTTTCCTTCCTCTCTCTGCCTTTTCTCCTCTTGTCCTATCTCCCCCTTTCACCTCTCTTTTCCTCCTCATTCATCATCATTCATTTCTCCTGCCCTCTCCCCCTCCTCTCTTTTTCATATCTTCCACTCCTCTTCTCTCCTTCCCCTCTCCGCCTCCACCACTCTCTTCCTCCTCTTCTCCTGTTGTCTCTTATCCCTTCCTCCTTTCCTCATCCTCCCCTCCTTTTCTCCTTCTCTCTTTTCTCTCCTGTCCTCCTCCTCTCCTCTCTTCTCATCCCCTCCTCTTCTTTCCTTTCACTCTCCTCCTCCTCTCTCTGCCCTTTCTTCTCTTGTCCTCTCTCCTCCTCTTTCATGCCTCTTTTGCTCCTCCTCTCTTCATTTAACTTCACCTGGCTCCTCTCCCCTTCCCCTTTAGTCTCCTATCCTCCTCCTCTCTTCTCTCCTCTTCCTCTCCTCTCCTTTCCCTCCACTGTCCTCCTCTCTCTGCCTTTTCTTCTCTCATCGTTTCTTCTCCTCCCCTTCTCCTCTTCACTTCCCCCTTCTCTCTCCTGTCCTCTTTTTTCCCCCTCCCCTCTTTTCCTTCCACTCTGCTCCTCCTTTCTCTGCCTTTTCTCCTCTTGTCCTCTTTCCCCCTCTTTTGCTCCTCCTCTCTTCAATTAACCTCTCATGTCTCCCCTCCCCTCCCCCTTTTCTCTCCTGTCCTCCTCCTCTCTGGATGTATGTATTTTTGAAACAGAAGAGCAAAGAAATCATACAAATAACTGAAAAAAATCATCATAGAGTGCATATATAAATGGACATAGCTAACCTGCTAGCCGCCACATTGAGTGCACTTTCAGCTCCATCAAATCTGGCTCCAATTCACTTTCAATTGAAAAACTGTGGCCCCTCTGTCTGTAACTGCTGCTGTCAGACTCGTCATTTTGGTCTTAAAATGTTCATATTAACTATTGTGTCGGTAAATCAAGATATGAACATTAATAAAAGACAAATCAGGCGCCTTCTTTCCCCGAGGTCACTCCCGCTAGCGTTAGCAGGTCTGATTGACAGCATTACTAAGCGCCCACTCCCTGCTACACCAGTGTTGCGGGAGGGAAGGGGCGTTACCTTCAACATCCTCGCTCCAGATTGGCTCTTTGGTTGCTGTGATACTTGCGGTCGGAATTCCAAATGTGGAACTTGACTCCAAATCCGTCCCTAAAACTGCTCCAGCCTCGATGAGCTTCGTTTGACTGGAGCTGAACGCTGTGGGTGACGTCACACTCACTCAGACAAATTCTTTATACAGTCTTGGAGTAATCAAGAACTAAACATTCTTAACAGAGCTGAGAGAAGGTAAAAAGTTGATCCAAAGCTAAACTTGAGGGAGCATTTGCTATATGTTTCCAGCCATCTGACCTTTTGACTTTCCACACTAGCTCCCCATAAAAGTCTCAACTTGGGGTAGATCTCGCTTAGATCTGAAGTGCATTTACTAGTTCCCAAAACTTTAACCACTTCCTTTCATTTACAGGGCTCTAATAAAATGTTAGAATTCACCATAAGCCCATCTCCAGTTTTATGTCTCCTCCTCAGAGTCTTTGAGCGGTGCGTCCCCTGAACGCAGCACGATCCATGGGTCTCCAGACGGCACCAAAAGCAGACAAACAAATCCATGTAATATCTGCGGTTGTACAGACTCATGGCCCTGTCCGGCGTGCTCATACATGTGTGAAATTAAAGCCATCAGCTCATCTGGCTGAAGAACACATTTGTCCTGATGAAACCATTCCGAGGAAAACTACAGGGATACGTTTGGGTGCTCCGCTGGTTTTCCTCCATTATAGCCGTGAGATAAATGCTGATTGGTCCCGGTGTCCATTTCCTGATTTATGGAAGTGTGAGTGAGTTCTCTATATGGCTATGGTAGATCTCGGGAATTACAAAGGCCAAAGTCTGATTATTTCATTTCAGTTTGGCCTTGTTAACTTTACGTATGAACCTGATCGTTGAATAACCTGGCTCCCTCTGGTGGAAGCAAGACTGAAGCGCCAAAATGAACCAGAACAAACATGGCGACTCTAGAAGACTTACTTCAGTGTATTACAGTGGTCCCTCATTTATCACGGGCGCAATAGGCGAAATCGAAGTATCAGCTTTATTTTTTACAATTATTCTATATGTTTCTTGTCTGTAAAACCCCTCACCACACACTTTATACACTTTTCTCACACAGGCATTAACATTTTCTCACATTTCTCTCTTGTTTAAAACTCTCTCAAAGTTCAAACCTTCGTCGGTGCCTTTGTCGGTGCAGAACATTTCATCGACATTGTGGGTTTTGTCGGGGAGAAAACTTGCAAACATACAGCACTTCAGAGTCACACTGCGATCCAACATTTATGTAAATTTGTCTGACACATTCTGTACTGTACAGGAGACACGGAGGAGACTGATGGACAATGGTCTACAGTCCCTCAGCCAATCAGGACGCAGAACACAATGGTCTACAGTCCCTCAGCCAATCAGGACGCAGAACACAATGGTCTACAGTCCCTCAGCCAATCAGGACACAGAACACAATGGTCTACAGTCCCTCAGCCAATCAGGACGCAGAACACAATGGTCTACAGTCCCTCAGCCAATCAGGATGCAGAACACAATGGTCTACAGTCCCTCAGCCAATCAGGACGCATAACACAATGGTCTACAGTCCCTCAGCCAATCAGGACGCAGAACACAATGCACGTTCAGACTCTGTAAAAGATCCTGAAAGGTGAACCACATTATAGTGAGGGACAAGCGGATACTGAAAGTATTTAAATCTTACAGAGGGAAGCACTTTATAGATGGGAAAGATGTCTGTGTTTTTCACTCGAATGGATTTAACAAAAGTTTGAGTTCATGGCTTGTTCCTGTTGCAACTCTTCGACCAATCAGATTCAAATATTATTACATAAAGCCATTCCAGGTTGTAAAACTTAATGCAGTCCATCAAACATAAGCCATGTGTTCTTACTGCGAGTGGGCTCACCTTTTAATACTGTATTTTCCATAGTAGAAGTCGCACCAGCCAAAAAAAAAGCATAGTAATGAAGAAAAAAACTGTCAAGATCCCAGTCTGCCCTGTATTTTTGTGCTGTCCTTCCCCCTCCCTTCTGTGTCTTGCTCGGAGCTTGTTGGAGGTTCTGGTTCCTGCCACACACATCTGCAACTAATCATCAATCAAGCTGCACCTGTGAGGACAAAAGGACGGAGGGGCCAACACTCAGCGTCAGATCGTCTGCGTATCCACAGTCGTACACTTCCGCTTGGCTCCGTCTGTTTTTTGCATTTATGATCCTCGATGCTCAGTTGGCGATTTTTGTTCTTCGTCAGATTCCGCTCCTTGGAACCACTCCGCGCCTCCGCCTCCGACCCAGCTCTCCACGACTGGTACGAACACCTCAGCCTCTGACCCTGCGACCCACGACCTGCTCCAACTCCAACACCAACTCACATTACCGTGCCTGTAAATAAGCTTTATTTAAATGTTTTACCCAAATCTGAATCGTTGGTTCCCCTGTCAGTCGTTACGGCAAAAACATATAATTCGCATCTGAGTATAAGTCGCACCCCTGACCAAACTATTTAAAAAAAGTGCAAATTATAGTCTGGAAAGTATGGTAGATCTGACCTGCAGTAGCATCAACAACTTAAAGCCAAACTGGGGAAGATTCTAGGCAAAAAAAAACAAAAACAACTGCAACTCAATGGAGAGAACCCAGTGGCAGAAACTCCACAGAAGTTACACAGAGCCGTATTTGAAGGTGTTATAATGATCCTAAAGTTTTGAAATGAAATCTTTGCACAGTCACCTGTTCTCCAGCGGTGCTTGGGGAGCCCTCCGTCAGTTCCTCCTAAACGCTCCGCTGCCTGTGCTCAGAGTCTGTCAGAACATCTGGTGTGTGGCTCTCACATTATTTTACTATAAATCAGCCGTGTGCACCTGCCGTGTGCACCTGCCGCGCCGGGTCTGCGGAAGAAGTGCTGCTGCCTCCAAAACAATACGACCGAAATAGAAGCGTCCCCTCGGAGGAGTCGGGCGAGTCACATCCGTCCTCACAGGTTTATGCTGATTTCACTCCTGACTTTATGTATAAATATGAAACACTGGTGAATATCAGTTTCTCCTGAGTTACTCCTCCTCTCCTGTCCTCCTCCTCTCTTCTCCTTTCTTGTCCTCTTTCACCCCTCTTTTGCTCTTCCTCTCTTCATTTCATTTCTTCTGTCCTCTCTCCCCTACGCCTATCTTCCATTCCTCTTCTCTCCTCCTCCTCCTTTCTCTAGCTTTTCTCCTCCACCCCTCTCTTCCTCCTCATCTCTTGTCTCTTCTCCCTCCTTCTCTCCTCATCCTCCCCCACTTTTCTTCTCTCCCCTCCTCTTTTCGCTCCTATCCTCGTCCTCTCTTCTCTTTTCTCCTCCTCTCTTCTTTTCATTTCTACTGTCTTCTCTTCCCTCCATCCTTTTGCCTATCTTCCACTCCTCTTTTCTCCTTTTCCTCTCCTCCTCCTTTCTACCTGCTGTCCCCCTTTCTACCTGCTCTCCTCCTCCTCCTCTCTTCTCCCTTCCTCCTCTCCTTCTCCTCCCTTTTCTCTCCTGTCCTCCTCCTCTTTTCTCCTTTCTCATCATCTTCCACCCCCCTTTTGCTCCTCCTTTCTTCATTTCATTTTTCCTGTCCTCTCTGCTGTCTCCTCCTCCCTTTCTCTTATCTTCCACTCCTTTTCTCTCCTCCTTCTTTCTGCTGTTTCTCATCTTGTCCTCTCTCCTCCCCTTCTCCTCTTCACATGTCCCCCTTTTCCCTCATGTCCTCCTCCTCTCTTCTCTCCTCTTCCCCTCCTCTTCTTTCCTTCCACTCTCCTCCTCCTCTCTCTGCCTTTTATCCTCTTGTCCTCTCTCCTCCTCCTCTACCCTGCTTTGTTCCTCCTCTGTACATTTCATTTCTCCTGTCCTCTCTCCCCTCCTCACTTACTCCTATCTTCCACTACTTTTCTCTCCTTCACCTCTCCTCCTCTCTACCTTTTCTCCTCTCGTCCTTCCTTCCTCCTCTTCCACCCCTCTCGTCCTTCTCTTCTCCTCATCTCTTCTTCTCCTGTTCTCTCTTCTCCCTTCCTCCTCTCTTCATCTCCCCCTCTCTCCCCTCCTCCCTTTTCTCTCCTGTCCTCCTCCTCTCTTCTCCTTTCTTGTCCTCTTCCACCCCGCTTTTGCTCCTCCTCTCCATTTTATTTCTCCTGTCCTCTCTCCCCTCCTCCCTCTCTCCTATCTTCCACTCCTCTCCTTCCCCTCTTCTTCCTCCTCCCTTCTCCTCATATCTTCTCCCTTCCTCCTCTCCTCATCCTCTCCTTCTGTCCTCCTCCTCTCTTCTCCTTTCTTCTTCTCTTCCACCCTCTTTTGCTTCTCCTCTCTTAATTTCTCCCCTTTGCTCTCTCCCCTCCTCCCCATCTTCCACTCCTCTTCTCTCTACCTTTTGTCCCCCGTCCCTTCTCCTCCACCCCTCACGTCCTCCTCTTTTTCCTCATCTCTTCTCCCTTCCTCCTCCTCATCCTTCACCACTCTCCTCCTCATCCTTCACCACTCTCTTCCTCCCTTCTCCTCTCTCTCTTCTTTCTCACCTCCTCCTCCTCTCCCCTCCTCCTCCTTTTTCTCTCCTGTCATCCTCCTCTCTTCTCCTTTCTTGTCCTCTTCCACCCCCGCTTTTGCTCCTCCTCTCCCTATTTTTTTCTCCAGTCCTCTCTCTCCTCTCCCTCTTCTCTCCTTCCTCCTCTTCTTCCTCCTCCCTTCTCCTCATATCCTCCTCTGTCCTCCTCCTCTCTTCTCCTTTTCTCTTCTCTTCCCCCCTCTTTTTCTTCTCCTCTCTTCATTTAATTTCTCCCCTCCTGCTCCTCTCTCCCTTCTCCCTGTCTTCCACTCCTCACGTCCTCTCCTCATCTCTTTTCCCTTCCTCCTCCTCATCCTCCTCTCTGTGATCCAAACAAATACATATACTTTCTCCTAAACCTGTTTAAATTGTCATTAAATAATAGTTTCCACTGCGCTGACGGAGAGGTGGAGGTCCTCAGTCATTAAATAAAAGTGGGGTCCAGCACCTGAGCTTTTCATTTTGAAGGTCACTCCTCATCTTCTTACTTACAATCTTCTCAAGATTGATGAGCGCTGGGAGATTGCAATTACCAAATGCATTTGAACATGTTGTTGAAGATATTTACTCATATCGTCGTCATCTGGACCCACTTTGAGTCAGTATTTTTCCATTGAAAGTGGCATTCCTCCCTCGTCCTCCCCCTGTTACTGATGTCAGGACGACCTCTGTGGACATCAGCTCCGTCCCTCACTCTTCTGTCTCTTCTGCCCGATCTTCTCTACGATTATCAAGCTGCTGACAGTTTAAAAATGTTATGGACATGAATAATTATCATTTTAATATTATGAATAAGCTCCATGTTTAAACAACTTTTATATAATTATATTTTGTGAAAGCTTCAATCTAGTGGAGAACATTATGGATGAGCAGGGCTGGTGACAGAAATGAGGAGGCCCGGGGTAGAAGTCTCACATGGGCCCCCCTCTAATGCAAATTAATAGGAAAAAAGTCCAATTCTGACCTGAGAGAACAGACCCCTTCGTCCCCCCGCCGACTCTCCTGTGGATAAATCGTTTTTCTCTGCACATTCAGGTGATGTAATGGCGATGATCACAATTACATAAAATGTCCCACGAACATTATTGTCGACCCTTTTTATCACGATAAAAGATATTATTTATTGTCCCATCTGTGTTCGCCGCTTGCTCCTGCTCTTGGGGACGCACCTCCACATCGTGAAAAAGGCTCGTTGTGTTTTAGATTGACTTTCTAAAGCACAAATATTATAATGTCGGCTTTTTCTTTTTTTTTTTTTTGTCTTCTTGAGGAGTCCTGGAGCCAGAGGAGAACTGAAGAGGACCATCTGAAGAACAGACAGAAGCACAGGGATGGGAAGAATACTTTGAGCATGTATTTAATTACAGAATACTGAATTTACCTGAACTTAAATGTGTCTGATACATGGGCCAATCAACGTAGTGTAATCCGAGTACTTGGAATACTTTTACTCGGAGTTGCATTTCATTTCTATTTGTTTTTTTTACCCTTTTTAAAGCATCACTGGTTGGAAAAATCTAACATGCCTCACCACAAGAGCAGTGTTTTTTGTGTTTTTTTCTCACTGATCACCCAGAAATACCACCAAGTATATTCCTTTAGAAAACTAACTGTCCCAGAATTCCCAACACTGCAGGGAGAACATGCAAACTCCACACAGAAAGTGAAATGTCAGGGCTAAACACGGCGATGGCATCGAGGGAGAGAAACTGAAACTTCACAAAAATCTGTCAGCCATTTTGAAATCTAAGTAAACTTCGAAATGAACTTAACAAATGATAATCTACACAAACACTTAGATACAGGTTTTAAATGTGAGTGTTTCTGTGAAGCAGTGAGAAGAAGCGTCTCTTTGTTCTGGGGCATTTTGAGGAAACGTCTCTCTGTTCTGGGGCAGTTAGAGGAAGCGTTTCTTTCTTCTGGGGCAGTTAGAGGAAGCATTTCTTTGTTCTGGGGCAGTTACAGGAAGTGTTTCTTTGTTCTGGGGCAGTTAGAGGAAGCGTCTCTTTGTTCTGGGGCAGTTAGAGGAAGTGTTTCTTTGCTCTGGGGCAGTTAGAGGAAGCGTCTCTTTGCTCTGGGGCAGTTAGAGGAAGCGTTTCTTTGCTCTGGGGCAGTCTTTGCTTTAGAGTCTCTTTGTTGCTCTGGGGCAGTTAGAGGAAGCGTCTCTTTGCTCTGGGCAGTTAGAGGAAGCGTTTCTTGTTTCTTCTGGGGCAGTTAGAGGAAGCGTTTTCTTTGTTCTGGGGCAGTTTAGAGGAAGCGTTTCTTTGTTTCTGGGGGCAGTTAGAGGAAGTGTTTCTTTGTTCTGGGGCAGTTAGAGGAAGCGTTCTTTGTTCTGGGGCAGTTAGAGGAAGTGTTTCTTTGCTCTGGGGCAGTTAGAGGAAGCGTCTCTTTGCTCTGGGGCAGTTAGAGGAAGCGTTTCTTTGCTCTGGGGCAGTTAGAGGAAGCGTTTCTTTCTTCTGGGGCAGTTAGAGGAAGCGTTTCTTTGTTCTGGGGCAGTTAGAGGAAGTGTTTTTTTGCTCTGGGGGCAGTTTAGAGGAAGCGTTTCTTTCTTCTGGGGCAGTTAGAGGAAGCGTTTCTTTGTTCTGGGGCAGTTAGAGGAAGCGTTTCTTTGTTTCTGGGGCAGTTAGAGGAAGCGTTTCTTTGTTCTGGGCAGTTAGAGGAAGCGTTTCTTTGTTTCTGGGGCAGTTAGAGGAAGCGTTTCTTTGTTCTGGGGCAGTTAGAGGAAGCGTTTCTTTGTTCTGGGGCAGTTAGAGGAAGCGTTTCTTTCTTCTGGGGCAGTTAGAGGAAGCGTTTCTTTCTTCTGGGGCAGTTAGAGGAAGCGTTTCTTTGTTCTGGGGCAGTTAGAGGAAGCGTTTCTTTGTTCTGGGGCAGTTAGAGGAAGCGTTTCTTTCTTCTGGGGCAGTTAGAGGAAGCGTTTCTTTCTTCTGGGGCAGTTAGAGGAAGCGTTTCTCTGTTCTGGGGCAGTTAGAAGAAGCGTTTCTTTCTTCTGGGGCAGTTAGAGGAAGCGTTTCTTTGTTCTGGGGCAGTTAGAGGAAGTGTTTCTTTCTTCTGGGGCAGTTAGAGGAAGCGTTTCTTTGTTCTGGGGCAGTAATGGGGCTGAGGCTGAACAGAACCCACTGTGATACTTTGACATTTCTCTCCATCAAAAGGAACGGAGCTGTGAGCCACGTGTCTGGGTCAGAGAGGGGCCTCCAGTAATCAAGAGACGACAGGAGGACGGGAAGGAGTGGAGGAGAAGAGAGGTGGAGGGATGAAAGAGGGGGGTGGAGATGGGACGAGGAGGAGGAAAGGAACAGTGGAGGAGAGGGGAGAGGATGAGGAGGGGAGAAGAGGGGAGGATGAGTTGGAGAGGAGGAGAAGGGAGGAGGACAAGGAGAGGATTAGAAAAGCAGGAGAGAAGAAGAATAGAGATTAGGAGGAAGAGAGGGGTGAAGGAGGGGGGAGGAGGAGAGGTAGAAAAAGGAGGAGGAGAGGAAGAGAGAACAGGAGAAGAAGAGATGAGGAGAGGAGGAAGTTGGGGTGGAAGAGGAGGGAGCAAGGGGATGAGAGGAGAAAAGATAGAGAGAAGAGGAGTGGAAGATAGGAGAAAGGAGAGAGGACAGGAGAAATGAAATGAAGAGAGGAGGAGCAAAAGAGGGGTGGAAGAGGAGGAGAAAGAAGAAGAAGAGAGGAGGAGGACAGGAGAGAAAAGGGAGGAGAGGAAATAAGTGGAGGACGGGGCTCCTTCTCTCAGCAGACTTCACTCCGTCGTCTCTTCCTCCTCTGACCTTTCTCTGCTCTTGTCTCTGGTGCAAAATGAAAGTGACCCACAAGAATCAATGATGTGCTGCTCCAGTCAACACAGGGGCTGAGGAGGGAGAGGAGGAGAGAGGAGGAGAGGAAGAGAGGAGAGAGGAGAGAGGAAGAGAGGAGAGTGACCTAAAGCCTGTCAGACTGAGGAGGGAGAGGAGGAGGAGAGAGGAAGAGAGGAAGAGAGGAGAGAGGAGGAGAGGAGAGAGGAAGAGAGGAAGAGAGGAGAGAGGAAGAGAGGAGAGAGACCTAAAAGCTATCAGACTGAGGAGGGAGAGGAGGAGGAGAGAGGAAGAGAGGAAGAGAGGAGAGAGGAAGAGAGGAGGAGAGGAGAGAGGAAGAGAGGAGAGAGGAGAGTGACCTAAAGCCTATCAGACTGAGGAGGGAGGGAGGAGAAGAGAGGAGAGACAGAGGAGGAGAGTGACCTAAAGCCTATCACACTGAGGAGGGAGGAGAAGAGAGGAGAGGGGAAGAGAGGATAGTGACCTATCAGACTGATGAGGGAGGGGAGGAGGAGGAGGACAGGAGGAGGATGGGAGGAGGACGGGAGGAGGACGGGAGGAGGAGAGGATAGAAGAGAAGAGAAGGGATAGGAAAAGAAAAGAGGGGAGGAGGAGAGTAGAACTAGGGCCTGTCAGACTGATGTGGAGAGAGAATAAAGGAGGAGGAGACAGAAGGGGAGGAGGAGTGGAGAGAAGAGAGGAGGAGAGGGGAGAAGAAAGAGGAGAGGAGGTCATGTTAGACTGATGTGGAGCACACACTTTTCTCCCCCTCATCTGCTTTTGTCCTAAACTAGAATGACATTCGAAGCTGATTGTAGGGAGGAGAGTGAGAGAAGATGAGAGGAGGAGAGAGCAGGGAAGCAGTGGAGGAGGAAAGGAGGGAAGGGTAGACTGATGAGGAGGGGTACACTGCACACCCCTCATCCCCCCTTTCTCCCCTCTCCTCCTCTCATTGTTCCTCCTCCCCTTTGTCCCAAACTAGAGTGACATTCGGAACTGATTGATCAACGGAGGAGAAAGGAGAGGAAGAGAGAGGAGGAGAGAAAAGGGAGGGGAGGAGAAGGAGAAAGGAAAGGGAAAAGGATCTGAGGGGCCTGTCAGACTGATGTAAAGGGTTCATTGGCACACCGCTCCTTCTCTCCCCCTCCTCTCCTTCTCTCCACCTCTTCTGCTTTTCTCCCCCTCCTCTCCTTCTCTCCACCTCCTCTCCTTCTCTCCACCTCCTCTTCTTCTCTCCGCCTCCTCTCCTTCTCTCCACCTCCTCGTCTTCTCTCCACCTCCTCGTCTTCTCTCCACCTCCTCGTCCTCTCTCCACCTCCTCTCCTTCTCTCCACCTCCTCTCCTTTTGTCCTGAACTACAGTGACATTCGGAGCTGATTCATCAACGCAGGAGAAAGGAGAGGAGAGAGAAGGGGAGAAGAAAGAAGAGAGAGAGAAGAGGATAGGAGAGGAGAGAGCAAGGGGAAGAGGAGAGAGCAAGGGGAAGACAGACGAGAGGAGGAGGAGAAGCAGACCTGGGGGCCTATCAGACTGATGTAGAGGGTTCATTGACACACACCCCTCCTTCTCTCCCCTCTCCTCTCCTTCTCTTATCCTCCTCTCCTTTTGTCCCAAACTAGAGTGACATTTGGAGCCGATCGATCCACACTGTAGGGAGGGTGATGGAGAGATAGCGGGTAAAGGAGAGAAAAGGCAGATAGGGCATCAGGGAGTTGATCAGAAAGAGAATAAGAGTGAAGAGACAGATGAGTGCGCCCTGCCAATGAGCTGTCAGCACAAACAAAACACCGGCTCAAAGATGTGGAGGGGTGAGGGGTCCAGAGCCGAGGCCGACGGAACGATGTGCCTGCAGATTTCACACAGATACAGGGATGTAGTGCAGTATCCTTGTCCAAAAGTGCTCAACTTCTACCTTTAATTTGTAGAAAAGTGTCAGAACCTCAAGAGTAATGACCAAAAACATAGATTTATGCAAGATTTTTAGCTAGGACATGCCAAATTTGTCTAAAAAAGTCAAATAGAACGCCCAAAATAACAGAAAAAAGTAATTTAAACTGAGCGATTGACTTGGTTCATGAAAGAACTTTGGTGTTTCAAACCTGACAGAAAAACAAAATAGAGCAGGGGAAGTATGGTGGTTGTTATGGCGACAGTCAAAACAGAGACTAAGGTTAAGGTACATTTTATTGTCTCATAGGGGGAAAAAAGACTGAAAGAGTAGGGACTGTGTAATGAGTGTAATGTGCAATATTTTGGATGGTGCAATCATGGGAACTGTGCAATGAGTGTAATGTGCAATGAGTGTAATGTGCAATGAGTGTAATGTGCAATTATGGGAACTGTGCAATGAGTGTAATGTGCAATGAGTGTAATGTGCAATTATGGGAACTGTGCAATGAGTGTAATGTGCAATGAGTGTAATGTGCAATTATGGGAACTGTGCATTTAGTGTAATGTGCAATGAGTGTAATGTGCAATTATGGGAATTGTGCAATGAGTGTAAAGTGCAATTATGGGAACTGTGCATTTAGTGTAATGTGCAATGTGCAATGAGTGTAATGTGGAATGTGTAAGGAGTGTAATGTGGAATTATGGGAACTGTGCAATAAGTGTAATGTGCAATATCAAAAACTGTGCAATATTTTTGGATGGTGCAATAATGGAAACTGTGCTATGAGTGTAACGTGCATTAATGGGAACTGTGCAATGAGTGTAGTGTGCAATTTTTATTTTGGTCCTTTTGTGACCCCAGCCCTTTCGGACAATGGATGGAAATTAGCCTTTAGCCATAATCTGGTGTGCTCACATGTTGTATCATGTCTGTCCGTTAGCATGCATTGTCCCAGTCAAATTAATTAATACAATTAATTTAAAAAAATGCATTTGACCCATACTTCTGTGCTGTCGGGAGCAGTGGGACTCATCTCTGCGTCTTGAACCGGGCTTGGTCAGGACTACCATAAGCCCTTCGACTTAAGGTAGTCCTTCGACCTTCAGACTTCGAGAAGATGTGACCTGGTTTTGGGTCTTCGTGTGTGATTTGTGTCTGTGTGGTGTCTGTGCGATTCTGATCTGCTCTCTAATATCATGAATTCGTAACCACAAAACATCACCACGGCAACGGCCAATAAAACAGAGCGTCAGGGGCAAACGAAGGGACGGACACAGAGGAACAACGTGCAAACTCAGGAAAATGGCGAAAATAATGAGGCGACTTTATGACTCACCTCTTGTAAAGTTGTAAAGTTAAACTGCAGCGTTCTCCTCCATATTATCCAATAGAATTTGACCTCCGCAAATAATGACCTGCAGTCCACAAAACAGCACTTTTATCCAGTTTGAAGCAATCAAAAAAGTAAAAAGGTGAAAGTAGAGCCTCACACGTGTTTCTTTACATCCACACAGCGAGGATCAGGCTGAAGCTGCTGCAGATTAGTGATGGCGACTCTACTTCCTGTTTGTTTATCTCCAGCCTTCTGTGCATTAAAAGCATTTATCTGAACTACTGCACCACATTTCACTAATAATAATGCAATCTTTGGAACACTTTAGAGTCTTAGAGTGAGTCGTTTTACTATAGACAGACTAGAAAACAGCAGAAAGAGACTTTTAGCTTGTAGTGCGTGGTCTCTTCGCTCCAGTCTTTCGAAGATTCAAATGTTATCCGATTCTCTTCGTGTTTGTGGTTTCCGCTTTTTGTGAAAAATCATTTAAGACTGAAAAATCCTGTAGTGTGTGGCAGGCTTAAGATGGAGGATTTTACATATTGTGCATGTTTTGTGTTGCAGTGCTAATACGACGAGATGTAGAGGCTGAAGACTTTGATGGTTTTGCTGCTGCGGTGGAAATGGTGCTGATTGTGGTACATAACTAAAATTAGCAAATGAAGGATAGGAGACAGAGTGGAACTATGGGTTGTAAATCTATCTATTTCTAACACTCATGAACAGCTTGAAACACAGTATTCACATGCACACGTTTGGGCATTTACACAGCTTTAGAAAGTTTGAAGAGTAAGATGAAGGGATGGACTGCCAACACACAGCCAACACTCTCAAATCCATACATGTATTTTATGACGTATCCTGGCCTGTCATGATAATTACTATAGGGACTTATCATTTTTAGGGGTTTATAACAAAAGAAAAATCTGTGAACCGGACAAAAAGTTGTATGAGTGTTTACAGTTTCTTCTTTAGTGGTTAATGTTTATCATTTGGACTTTTTCTTTGTACTAGTGGAGAACTTTTTGTAGTTTTGATCCATAATTATGACTCATTAACTGTTTTATTTATTGCAGCTCATGTTCATTTCCAAAACTTTACATATGGAATAGATTTTTTTGGGGAATGGTAACTGGTCACATTTTTATATAGCGCTTTTCCAACTTCAAGTCACTCAAACCACTTTACATCAAGGAACCGCTCCCACATTCATACACCAATGTACACAGACACCGAGGGCGAAGTGGGTAATGTGTCTTGCCCAAGGACACAACAACAGTATTCATCTGTGGGAGCTGGAATCCCCCAACCACTGGGTCGGTGAATCTGACAGTTTTTCCAACGATGTTTATGTCGAGAACGGAGATTTGAACCGCCGTCCTTCAGATCAATGGACAAACGCTCTACCAACTGAGCCACTGTTGCCCAATCTTGTTTCTGGGTTGATTTTTAGTCCTGGTTTAGTCCTGGTTTAATCCTGTTTTAGTCCTGGTTTAGTCCTAGTTCAGTCCCGGTTTAGTCCCGTTTTAGTCCTGGTTTAGTTCTGTTTTAGTCCCGGTTTAGTCCTGTTTCAGTCCTGTTTTAGTCCTGGTTTAGTCCTGTTTTAATCCTGTTTTAGTCCTGGTTTAGTCCTGGTTTAGGCCTGTTTTAGTCCCGGTTTAGTCCCGGTTTAGTCCCGGTTTAGTCCCGTTTTAGTCCTGTTTTAGTCCCGGCTTAGTCCCGGTTTAATCCTGTTTTAGTCCTGTTTTAGTCCTGGTTTAGTCCTGTTTCAGTCCTGTTTCAGTCCTGGTTTAGACCTGTTTCAGTCCTGTTTTAGGCCTGTTTCAGTCCTGTTTTAGTCCTGTTTTAGTCCTGATTTAGATCTCTAAACCAGGAATTTCAAAACAAATTATCATGTCGTGCCTTGACATATTTACTGTTTATTCTGGGTTTGAGAGCATTTTTAAATATAATCTGTGGAGAAAAAAAGACAAATTTACAAAAACAGAGTTGGTTCTTGGGACATTCTCTGAAGCCTCCTGATGATTCACACAGTTTTTTCTTTCCGCTTGTTACAGTGTTTTGCATCATGGCCCTTTTGCTACTTCCTGTACTTTGCATCATGGGCCTTTTGTTACTTCCTGTTTGAAGACTGTCCCTTTCCCCGCTCTGCGTTTTGTTTTTGTTTTGGTCTCATTATTGATGCTCTGCTCTCAGTGGTTTGTGCTATCCTGCGGTCTACCCAGACTAGCTAGATTTATCTGTCTAATGTTGCATCCAACCCTCTCACGCTCCAGTGAATAATTTATTTAAAGAAGTTTGTCTGAGAGTATGTTGTGGAAATATGCTGTCACCTGGTAACAGATAGAGAGCCACAGCGTAACTTCAGGTGAGGAACAAACAAGGTAAAAAATAACACTGATGTATTCATTCGTCTGCTTGTTTTACTCATTTTAGTAGACCCTCGAGTCTGAACTCACAAACTTGGGTGTTCTTGATAGTGACTAATTGAACTGTTTTTTATGGATTATAAATGTAATTCTCTGTGTAGAGTCCCTGCCTCAGGTGGAGGAGTGGAAGAATCTCGGGTTCATGAGTGACGGAAGGAGGAGCTGTGGAAACGCAAAGCTCCTTATTTACTGCCCCTACGCTCAGCTATGGTCCTGGTTTAGCCCTGGTTTAGATCTCTGGTCCTACTCTCTCCTATGGTCATCAGCTTTGGGTCAAAATGAGCACTTCGTCATGGTGCGTTCACACAGGGGCGTCACGGGCGCTGAGTTCACGTGCAAAGTCTATCGTGGACACACATCTTGGCCGTCCTGCGTTTTTGCGGCGCGTCTTCAAGTGTCAGAGCGGGGTCACTCTCTCAACCCGGACTGCATCGTTCAAAAAGACACAGAAAACAAAGCATCCAAAGGCACTCGCAGACCGCAACAGACGCTCTGGCGCCCAGAGCGTCCAAGATGCGGGTCAGAGGCGTCTGCCCTCTACTGCAAACCTGGACTCATCAACTCACAAAGAGGCGTCCACCAAAGGCACTATTGACGCCCAGAGCGTCCAAGATGTGGGTCAGAGGCATGTGAACGCACCATTAGAGCTCAGTCACACGGGTGGAGCTCGGAGTAGAGCCGCTGCTCCTCCACGTTGAGAGGAGCAGCTGAGGTGGCTCTGGCAGATGTTCCACATGCCTCCTGGACGCCTGTGTTCTGAGCATGTCCCACCAGGAGGACAAGGTGGAGGGACTGTGCCTCTCGGCCGGCCTAGGAATGCCTTGAGGTCCCGCCTGAGGAGTTGAAGGTGGGCCTCAGATAAGCAGAAGAAGATTGATGGATTATACATGTAATGAATCTAATCTGAAATAACTCACACATTCAATAGAGCATTTTCACCCATACACATGAATCTGTTCTCACAGAAATCTTCTGACTATTGTTTTCTGCTGTGTTCTTGGCATTATGGACAATATACAAATGTAATACATTGCTTACGTTCTTACAAAGGTGCAAAAAGTTCACACTCAGGGAAGACAGCAGTTATGTTTTGGTCAGGAATGTGTGACCCCCACGAAGGGAGGGGCATAAAACACTGGGGCAATCTCACCTTGTTAGTCTCTGCTTTAGACTCTGTCTAATTTTGTTGAACACTGCCTTTAACCCAACTGTTGCTGACCTACAGAACGATCCCCGTGTCTATGAGCCTGTTCTTCATGCAACAGAACAGAAACTGCCAGTGTCCTCATTTGTAAAGAGGGTGAAACTTTCATTGAAACACCTTCATTCATATTCGTATCAGTCTTTTAAGCTCATGATTGAAGAAAATAAACTACTACTTCTACGACTTCTACAAACCGTGGCATGGTGGCTTAAATAGTCAATACTTTTGCCTCACAACAAGAAGGTCATGTGTTGATTCCCACACCTGACATTTACAGTGAAGTTTGCATGTTCTCTCTGTGTTTCCAGTTTGTCCTACCTCCAAATACATGGCCCATCGTTTCAGTTCAATGACTCCATCAAAAGCATCTACACAGCACTTTACTCACCCCTGACACGTGTGTTCTTCACCCCAGAGACAGATGTGGAAAATGAAACACGGAGGACTCAGGGAATAGCACTAGTAATAATAATATAGTATAATAGTAACAGCATCTTTAATACAAATTCTGCATAGTTCAAAAGGAGAGACATTTGTTTAAAGTTTCACTATGTAACTTTTCTGGTGATGTGTGTGAAAACCTGTATAAATCCACGGAGACGCAACTGCTTTGCTTGGAATATTCCACCAATTAAAGTATCTATCCCCATGGAAACAAGCACATGCCACCAGAAAAGTTACACAGTGCACCTTCAGTTTGAGGTTTATTAGATTTATTTGCACACAAATTAAGACTGTTTGTATTTGACCACATTTGTAATTCCCATGGGTTATATTTAAAGTGTGTATTGACAGGTTTTGACTTAATTTGTTGGGGAATCTGTTCAGGGAGTTTTAAACCAGTCAAGATGTAATGTGCAAAGAAATTGAAAATACACTGGTGTCCAAAAACCTCATTCTTTGGTCACACACTGTACTGTTTGGTGAACCCGACTTGACCAACTGGAGCAGACTCACTGACCTTGTTGCTTTTCTCTAAGGCAGGGCAGAAAATCCATGCATTAATAGAGAGGTCTATTTTGGTCGAGAGCATCCCACACATCCCAAAGATGGCATCACTGGGAGGAAGGTCTGTTCTGGAGCCGGACACAGTTTACACCGTAGTCGGTATAAAGACGTGGACTGAGAGAATGTGTGGCTCCAGTGAGCACAGACTGATGCAAACTGGACCTGACCAACTGGAGGAGGCTCATCGAGGCTAGCAGTTATAAGGGCCACAAGTATCATAGCAACCAACGAGCCAATCCGGAGTGAGGCTGTTGAAGGTAATGCCCCTTCTCACCCGCAACATTTGTTTAACAGGGAGCGGGCGCTTAGCAACGCTGTCAGTCAAACCTGTTGCTAACGGTAACGGGAGCGACCTTGAGGAAAGAAGGTGCCTTTGTCTGTTATAAATGTTCATATCTTGATTTACAGACACAATAGGGAAATAAAACCCCAGGATCATGTAGAGCAGGTTAATACAAACATTTTAAAACCAAAATGAAGAGGCACACTGCAGCACTCACGGAGACATTTTTTACGAAGCTTTAAAGATAATTTCAGCAAAATAAAAGTGTTTTCTTATATTTTTATTTGTCAGATAATAATCTCTGGTGTCACACTGGAGGAGAAATAAAATGTAAAAAAAACACTATATATATATAATGATTTAAAGTGTGTTTTAGTAAAATGAGTAGTCTAACCTGTCATAGGTGCTTTAACAATGAGGAAACGGTTGATTCTGAGTTAAATTCAAAATGAAATGCAGATATATATATATATAAGGTCATGCAAATACGTTCTTGTCGGTGTCACACAAAATTATTCCCTTTTCTCGTCTTTTCAAAGCCGCCCAATTATCCACATTTCCACATTTGCTCATTCCTGCAGACGGGTGATGTAAACGGGTTAGCTTCCAGACAGACCTCCGCTAATGACCGCTCCTGTCACATCCCACACGCGCGGCCATGATGAGGACCTGACCTTTAGCAGACGCATCGTTCAACAGTTAGTGAGCTTTAGCCCCTCAGAACGGCCCGGGCGCAGAGAGAGGGGGGTATGAAGAGAAGAGGTCTGTCAGGAACATCACAACCAGGTTATGGAAGTGTCAAAAGTCAATGAGATTTTATCTTTAAATTTTGGCCTGTAGTTCAGTTGGTGGATTATTTGTCCACTGATCCAAAGGTTGGCAGTTCGAATCCCGCTCTTGACATAAATATCATTAGTGGAGGGGTGTGATCCACTGTAGGTTGGCGGTGTGATTCCAGCTCCCACAGATAAATGCTGTTGCTGTGTCCTTGGGCAAGACACTTAACCCACCTCACCCTCAGTGTCTGTGTACACTGGTTTGTGAATGGGTCAGTGTTTCCTTGATGTAAAGCGCTTTTAGTGCCTAGAAGTTTGAAAAGCTCTATATAGAAATGAGGGAAGATCAGAAACAGCTTCAACAAATAAAAAAAAAGCCAGAGATATTTTTTACCTATAGTTGGCCCTCACTATATCACTGTATCACCTGCTTCCCGGATTATCGATGTTCTGCGTCCTGATTGGCCATGGGACTGTAGACCATTGTGTTCTGCGTCCTGATTGGCTGAGGGACTGTAGACCATTGTGTTCTGCGTCCTGATTGGCTGAGGGACTGTAGACCATTGTGTTCTGTGTCCTGATTGGCTGAGGGACTGTAGACCATTGTCCATCAGTCTCCTCCGTGTCTCCTGTACAGTACAGAATGTGTCAGACAAATGTACATAAATGTTGGATCGCAGTGTGACTCTGAAGTGCTGTATGTTTTCAGATTTTCTCCCCGACAAAACCCACAATGTCGATGAAACGTTCTGCACCGACAAAGGCACCGACGAAGGTTTGAACTTTGAGAGAGTTTAAACAAGAGAGAAATGTGAGAAAATGTTAATGTCTGTGTGAGAAAAGTGTATAAAGTGTGTGGTGAGGGGTTTTACAGACAAGAAACATAAAGAATAATTCATTCAATTCAATAACAAAATAAAGCTGATACTTCAATTTCACCTATTGCAGGTTATTTTTAGAACAAAACCCCTGCGATAAACGAGGGACCACTGTATTTTCAAAGATTTTTGCTTTTAAAGGACTGATATTATGTGAAAAAAATATCTTTTTGATCTTTAAACAATGTTATAAAAATGTCTCCTCATTAAAAACATACCTGGAGTTGCTTTTTGCTTCATTCTCACATGTTTCATTAATCCTGTTTACCAGCTTGTCTCACTCTGACCCTTAGAAATCAGTCCCTTTCAATTTTGTCTTGCTGTAATCCACAAAGCTCTTCTATTTTTTTTTTTTTTTAAGTCCATGAGTTCACATTATACACGCTCGTTCTCATCTGGTCAGTGCTCAAATGTCCTCCAGACCACAAGTTAGCAAGTTTAACTCTAACACTGTTTCATCTTTCCAATGCAGTTACAGTCTAAATAAATACATGGTCATATTTTTACATAGCACTTTTCCACCTTCAGGTCACTCAAAGCGCATTACGTCAAGGAACCACTCACCTGTTCACACACCAGAGCACACAGACACTGGGGGCGAGGTCAGTTAAGGACACAGCAACAGCATTCATCTGTGGGAGCTGGAATTGCACCACCAACCTGTGGGTCAGCGAATCTAACCGCTCAACCAATGATGTCTATGCCAAGAACGGGATTCGAACCACCAACCTTCTAGATCAGAGAACAAATGCTGTACCAACTGAGCTAATACATAAAACAGGGCGCACAGACATAGGGGGAGAGGTGGGTTAAGTGTCTTGCCCAAGGACACAACGGCAGTATTGTTAAATCAAGAGCAGGATTTGAACCACCAACCTTTACTGTCGCCCTATATACTTAAATAAATCCATAAATAATACCATGGTCGTCCTGGTGAGGTTTTAAAGGGAGAACTACAGCACTAGACTTCATCTTCTAATTGAAACATGCGAGTGGTGAGATGGAACAATGAAACGGCAGGGAGCGGTTGAAATAAAAGGGTTCGTTCCCCATGAGATCTCAGCCCATGTTCACGTTTTAAGCACTAAAAAGCCACAGCTGAAGTCATGTGTGAATGTGAAGGGACGAAGCTGATGACCGAGAGATGACCTCATGTGCAGAACTCCAAACGACCTCCTTCTGTTGTTTTAATAATTCAGTCAAATCCATCGCACTGTACTGTACCGAGGCGCTGCTGGTAAAACTTTAAAATGTAAAAATATAGAAATGCAGCCTATATTCTCAACTCTCAACTTCAACAACAAACAGGAGGGAAAAGTTTTTATGAAAGATATCACAGAGACACCCAGTTACAATAATTATTAGCCATTTGAAACGGCTTTGATCATGTATTACCGTCTATAATGACAACGAGGAGCTAACACACTTTGAGCTCAACATAAAAAACAAAAAAAACAAAAAACAGACCAGACTATTACAATGAAACTGCTATAAATGTTCCTTGACTTCCATTGCACAGAATATAGTGTCCAGTGTCCAATACCATCCCCTTACTATGATGATGTGAGCCAATAAATAAATGAATAAATAAATAAATAAAATAAATAAAATAAATAAAATAAATAAAATAAATAAAATAAATAAAAATAAATAATAAATAAAATAAATAAAATAAATAAAATAATAAAATAAATAAAATAAATAAAATAAATAAAATAAAATAAATAATAATTTAATACCTATCATTTAATGTTTTTATTTATTAGTATTTTTTTTTTTTTTTTACTATTTTTTTTTTACATTTTATACACACACAGAAGACATGAACTATATGAAGCAAGATATATGGATTTATGTAGCATAGAAAAAGAGTTACCCAAAACCAAAAGATGTCTACTTTGAGGATTTGAATATAAAATATAATAAAATTAATAATAATAAAAAAAAAAAAAAAACACAACCAAAAAAAACCAACAATAAATAAATACATAAAAAAACATAATTCCACATCTTATTTTATTTCATATATTTGATGTCTTCGGTGTGTATATAAAATGTATAAAGTAGTAAAAAAAAACAAACAAACAAAAAAAAAAAACATTCAATGAGAGGGTGTGTCCAAACTTTTGACTAGTAGTATGTATGTATTTTTTTTATTTTATTCAAGACCAACACAAATATCGCATTTTATCTTTATTAACCAAATGAATAAAAAGATAAAAATAAAAAATACTGATTATAAAAGTCAAATCCATTTTTAACCAGTAACATTGTGGATAAAAAATGATGATATTACATTTCACCAAATCCATCGTAAGGCTGCGCTCAGTGAACATGTTTAAGATCCCATGAAATCCCAGAGTCTCTGTGCAGCCAACTGCTCATGTGGAAAACTGCTTGTCAATGCGCTAATTTGCCCTGGCCATTAAAGCGAATAGCATCATTATCAAATTCAATGCCAAATCTGGTCGGATGGGCTCTCCCAGTTTCAGATAGGGCGTTCCTTTAATTGCACGCCTCAATGGGAAACAGTAGCCTCCAAATCCACACTGCACTAGATACTAAACAGTGGGCTACCTAATTAGCCAGTCATCTCTATCTGCAGATTCAGCACAGCAAGCACAGGCAACCAGCGCGATACATTTCATTTCATTTTGATTAAGAGGCATTGGTTTGAGACTGTGTCAGATGCCACGCCATTAGCCCGGTTGGCGCGGGGCCAGATGTGCAGCGGGTGGAGACCAGGAGAGGGCTGCTGTTCCTGGCAGATAAATGAACATGATCAATCTCACTGGCACCGAGGAGAGGGGCAAGAGTGCACCAGAAATAGAGCAGGAAGAAGGGAGGAGAAACAGAAGTAATGGGGGATATTTGGCGTGTTTATTTATTTACTACTTCCTACTGTCTCTCCCCAGAGTCAGGACTGAGAGGAGGCTCACAGTTCAATGCCCCTAAACAGCTGCAGTGGGCCGTGTGTTCACAAGTCTCTGAAGTCCATTAAAGGTGCTCAAAAGTTTAGTTTATTTATTACAAAATGACAAAATATACGGCTCATACTGGGCTTATACATGGAGCCAATAGCAATTAAAATGCACACAATACATGTTACAGTTATCTACCTGCTGTTACTCTGGTTACTACTATTACCTACCTGTAACTACTGTTATCTATCTGCTGTTACTCTGGTTACTACCCTGACACTGGTTACTGCACTGATGTCGTCACAATCAGATTTACAAACATATAAACCAGGGATCAGGACATTTGGCCCCGGGTCCCAGTGACTTGGGGCCAGAAAAAAGAATTTCAAAATAAAAGTCCGTATGAAATTGCTCTAAAAGTATGAAATAAAAAGCTGGTTTTATATTGTTTTTATCCTTATTCTGGTTCCCCAATCTTCAGTGGATTGAAGTCATTAAATTTCTTACCATTTTGTTCGTCCCGTCGTCTGGAGCAAACCATTTAGCTCCTTTAGCATTGGTCTCGGTCCTTTAATTATAACCTCCTGCTTCGACTGAAAGTCCAGTTTAGAAAACTGCTTGAGCTTTAATATCTATCTTCCTCCATTTAAAAAGTAGGGCCAGACAAGAAGAAAAAAGTGCATTTCTAAAGTTGACTTGCTAACTAAATTGTAGTTAGCGGCCCCTGTTCTGCGGGAGTTACAAGAATCCCTGGGCTCACGAGCGCCCCCTAACATGAGGCAGGGTAACTACATGCCTCACCCGGCGCCTTTTCACAGCCGCTTAAAGCAGCAGCAGCACAGTCAGTCCATGTGAGGCACGAACGCCCTGTGCCTCACCGCGCGTCTCTTCTCAGGATTTCAAACGTAAATGTAAAATTCAGCGATTTTGAGTGAAAAAAATAAATAAAATTGCAAAGTTAAATAGAAAACAACTTTATAGTACAAATTATTGGATAAATATAACTATTTAATACATTTTTCTCTGTGATGACACTGCCTCACCTGACGCACGTCACTGCTACTTATAGTAACTACTGTTATCTATCTACTGTTACTATTACCTACCTACTGTTACTACAGTTATTACTGTTAGTACAGTTATCTCTCTCCTGTTACTACTGTTACCAACCTATACCACTGTTACTACTGTTATCTACCTACTATTACTACTGTTACTACTATTACCTACCATCTATTATTACTACTGTTATCTGCCTACTTTTACTATTGTTACTACTGTTACCTACCTTCTGTTACTACTGTTACTACTATTACTACTATTACCTACCTTCTGTTATTACTGTTGCTACTGTTATCTACCTTCTATTACTACTGTTAGTTCTATTACCTACCTACTGTTACTACCGTTATTACTGTCACTGTTACTACTGTTACTACTGTTACTACTGTCACTGTTACTACTGTTACTACTGTTACTACTGTTACTACTGTCACTGTCACTACTGTTACTACTGTCACTGTTACTACTGTCACTGTCACTACTGTTACTACTGTCACTGTTACTACTGTCACTGTTACTACTGTCACTGTTACTACTGTTACTACTGTCACTGTTACTACTGTCACTGTTACTACTGTTACTACTGTTACTACTGTCACTGTTACTACTGTCACTGTTACTACTGTTACTACTGTTACTACTGTCACTGTTACTACTGTCACCGTTACTACTGTCACTGTTACTACTGTCACTGTTACTACTGTTACTACTGTCACTGTTACTACTGTTACTACTGTTACTACTGTCACTGTTACTACTGTCACTGTTACTACTGTTACTACTGTCACTGTTACTACTGTCACTGTTACTACTGTCACTGTTACTACTGTCACCGTTACTACTGTCACTGTTACTACTGTCACTGTTACTACTGTCACTGTTACTACTGTTACTACTGTCACTGTACTACTGTCACTGTCACTACTGTTACTACTGTCACTGTTACTACTGTCACTGTTACTACTGTCACTGTTACTACTGTTACTACTGTTACTACTGTTACTGTTACTACTGTCACTGTTACTACTGTTACTACTGTTACTACTGTCACTGTTACTACTGTCACTGTTACTACTGTTACTACTGTCACTGTTACTACTGTCACTGTTACTACTGTTACTACTGTTACTACTGTCACTGTTACTACTGTCACTGTTACTACTGTTACTACTGTTACTACTGTCACTGTTACTACTGTCACCGTTACTACTGTCACTGTTACTACTGTCACTGTTACTACTGTTACTACTGTCACTGTTACTACTGTTACTACTGTTACTACTGTCACTGTTACTACTGTCACTGTTACTACTGTTACTACTGTCACTGTTACTACTGTCACTGTTACTACTGTCACTGTTACTACTGTCACCGTTACTACTGTCACTGTTACTACTGTCACTGTTACTACTGTCACTGTTACTACTGTTACTACTGTCACTGTTACTACTGTCACTGTCACTACTGTTACTACTGTCACTGTTACTACTGTCACTGTTACTACTGTCACTGTTACTACTGTTACTACTGTTACTACTGTTACTGTTACTACTGTCACTGTTACTACTGTTACTACTGTTACTACTGTCACTGTTACTACTGTCACTGTTACTACTGTCACTGTTACTACTGTCACTGTTACTACTGTGACTACTGTTACCTACTCATGAAATGTGTTTAAAACGTTCTCATTACTACAAGAGACCAAGAAAACAAAGTGTTGATGATCATCTCACTTTTGTGATTTCAGATACACAGATTTACAGACACACGGGGTTTGTCAGATTAAACACTTTGAATTTCCACAGTGTAACTTTTCTCATGGAGGGTTTAGAGACAAGCAGCGATGCCACATGGCCACGTTACAGGTCAGATCTGTGGAGGGTGAGTGGACTGTCCTATGACTGATTTGTGGATTTTAAATGTCATTCATAACGTCTCATCCCTGTGATTGTCTAAATGAGAAGTAATTAAAAACACGTTGAGTGGAGGATGTTACACTTTCGGTGGTTTGTTTCGTCTAGATCTTGGCGAGTTTTTGTTTCGACCGTCGCTCTAACACATCTCTCAAAAACTCATCTCATAAAACCCCATTTATTTCCACTTTCTGAGCCTCTGTGATAGTTTTGCTGACTCATTTTCTTTGAGTTTCGACGTACAGCTGTAACTTTCTTTGAGCCCATCCTCTGTTTAAGAACGGCGTGATAAACATCCCATTGAGGTAGACCAAAGTTTGCATTGAATCAAAGGCATCGGAGATAACCTCTGTAATAACATCCATTACACACTCGGGAGAGGCACCGCACAGGGGCAGTAAATATCTGGAGGAGTGTTTTCGTCTGTCTACTTCACGGCTTTGAAGTTTGTCTCATCTGCCCCGCTCCCTATAGTCACACAAACCGGCATCATAACAGCGTTTCACAGCTCGTCTTCGTTGCGGCGATGTAGACACTCATAATTAGGGCTAATATTCCGAAGCAGAGGCTCTGGAGGATCACAGAGAAAGAAGTTTTTATTTGGAGTTTGGGGTAAAGTGTGCAAATGTATAAAACAGCTCAGTCATCTCCTCTGGGTTTACGTGTTTTGTTTTGAAACTTGAAGCTAAGCCATTAATATGCGGCGTAATAATGCCACGTGAATGCAATAGTTTGTCTATGTACAGTTTAAAAAGGTTTGAAAACGTGAGCTAAGACCACACTCTGCAAAGATGTTTGGGCTTGGAGCTGTATCCTGTGTCCTCGACTTCCAGCGAGCGTGATTGACAGGTGGATTAACCAATCAGAGAGCTACATGTCAGTCTCAGAAGACAAGGCGAGTTTATTTGTGCAGCGCAAATCATACACAAGGTAATTCAGAGTGTTTTACAGAATAAGAAAGCATTAAAATCACAATACAACAAACATAAATAAATATAAATAATCATCATAAAATTAACATTAAAGGAGAAATCGAGCAGAAAAAAACCCTTTCAGTCATATGCACAGCTAAACAGAACCGTGTGGAGTTTACTTCTGGTTTAGTCCATATTCTGTCCCCGTTTAGTCCATGCTTAGCCCTGGTTTCTTCCAGGTTTAGTCCTGTTTTAATCCTGCTTTAGTCCTGTTTTAGTCCAGGTTTAGTCCTGGTTTAGTCCTGGTGTAGTCCTGCTTTAGTCCTGCTTTAGTCCTGCTTTAGTCCAGGTTTAGTCCTGGTTTAGTCCTGGTTTAGTCCTGGTTTAGTCCTGGTTTAGTCCTGGTTTAGTCCTGCTTTTGTCCTGGTTTAGTCCTGTTTTAGTCCTGGTTTAGTCCTGGTTTAGTCCATATTCTGTCCCCGTTTAGTCCATGCTTAACCTGGTTTCTTCCAGGTTTAGTCCTGGTTTAGTCCTGGTTTAGTCCTGGTTTAGTCCATATCCTGTCCCCGTTTAGTCCATGCTTAGCCCTGGTTTCTTCCAGGTTTAGTCCTGGTTTAGTCCTGGTTTAGTCCTGCTTTAGTCCTGTTTTAGTCCTGCTTTAGTCCTGTTTTAGTCCAGGTTTAGTCCTGGTTTAGTCCTGGTTTAGTCCTGGTTTAGTCCTGCTTTAGTCCTGTTTTAGTCCTGCTTTAGTCCTACTTTAGTCCTGTTTTTGTCCAGGTTTAGTCCTGGTTTGGTCCTGGTTTAGTCCTTGTTTAGTCCTAGTTTAGTTCTGGTTTAGTCTTAGTTTAGTCCTGGTTTGGTCCTGGTTTGGTCCTGGTTTAGTCTTGGTTTTGTCCTGGTTTGGTCCTGGTTTAGTCCTGGTTTAGTCCTGGTTTAGTCTTGGTTTTGTCCTGGTTTAGTCCGGACTCTGGGACCAGCAGGAGGCCGGTCCCTGAAGTCCTCAGAGTGTGAGATGGCAGCTTATGCCAAAAGAATAATTATGACACTGGACCAAGAAACAACAGAATCGACTTCTGGCTAACCAGGCTACAGGAAGTGCTCCATTGTGTTTTTAAACTCCACACAGCTTCACTAGAATCATTTGGATCATTTCAGCCATGGAATTGCCAATCTCTACTGAACTGAAGGTCAAAAAGGAGCTGTTAACTTGAAAACTACCACTTCATGACAAGGTGGAACGGAGCATTCTGAGCTTTGAAGACGTAGACAGACCAATAATAAAGTGTTACTCAAACATGTGAATGAAACAAAACACAACTCCAGGTCTGTTTGTGATGAGGTAACAACATTATAACATCACTTAAAGCTCACAGGAGTCACTTTTGGACCTTTTAAACACAAGATTTGGTGAAATGCTTTTGTAACTTGGCGGATTATAAGAAACAGATTTTAAATGTGCTCATTAGTTGCCACAAAGCTGATCAGCCCTGAGCCAGCTTGCAAACTTTTAATAGTATTTTTTCATAAAGTCTATGGGAGAATGAATGAGAGTTGTACTTCTGGACCCGGGGGGTGGGCGTCACTGTTGAGCTTCATTAGCGGCTGTGATTGGACCGATTTGTTCATTTTTCTCAAGTTTTTCTCAGTTTTGTAGAAGTTTTCCTTGAGTTACCATTGAGAATGTGTTTTGTTTGGTGAGATTAATGGTTGTAGGCACAGATGATGATGATGATGATGATGATGATGATGATGACATTTCTGTCAGTTAGCCCCAGGGCAGCTGTGGCTATAGTGACTTCCCTCCATCGAGATTTTCATAAGTTGCTGTAGCCAAAGTCTGATTTCTGGCATGCACAGTCTGAGTCATGAACAAAATGCTCAGTGGAAGTTAAAGATCAGCAGCTTTGAACTTAACACATTGTCAAAGTATTTTTCCCAACAACTACATACATGAGAAAAATACTTTAAAAATTTGTTAAGTTACAAAATACTGAACACCTGCATTAAAAATATTATTTTGTAATTAGTATTCTATTACTTGGTCCAGAGAATACTTCTACACCACTGCATTATATTATAGTGAGAAAAATACTACATAGTATTACAAACGGCTTTATTTTTGTTGACCTGTTTCTCATGCAATAACTTGTGTAATTAAAAAAGGAAAATCACACACACAGGAACACACACACACGAACATACACGCACATACACACACACACACGCACAAACACACACACATGAACACACACACGCACGAACACACACACACACACATGTACGCACACACATGAACATACACATGCACGCACACACGAACACACACGAACACACACACACGCACACACGAACACACACACACACACGAACACACACACACACACGAACACACACACACACACGAACACACACACACGCACACTCGAACACATACACACGCACACACGAACACACACACACGTACACATGTGCACACTCACTCTAAACACACACAAACACACACACACACACATGCACGCACACACACACACACACATGCGCACACACGAGCACATACACACGCGTGCACACACTCACGCTAAACACACACAAACACACACACGCAACACACACACACACATGCACGCACACACACAAACACACATACACACATGCACACACACACAAACACGCATGCGCACACACGCACACACAAACACACACACACACACACACACACACACACACACACACACACTGCAAAAGTGGCACTTTCTTTTTGTCTCTAAAAACTTGCAGTACAAAGCAAGTACAAAATGACATGATAAAGCTGTGTATTCTTTTCTATTTAGCAGAGGAACTGTATTCTGAATACAACCAAAGGAAAGAGTAACTGTTAACTACTGTTACTACTGTTAACTACGCACTGTTACTACTGTTAGCTACCTACTGGTACTACTGTTACTACTTTTACTTGTCTACTGTTACTACTGTTACCTACATAACTCATTTATTTTCAAAACACCTTTCCTATTAAAACAAGAGACCAAGAAAAAAAAAAAAAAATCCCTTTCTTTTTAGTAAAGTAACTGTACTCTGAAAACCACCAAATGAAGTGTACCAGAAAACAGATACTCAAAATGAATACTCAGAATATGTATTTTTGGTGCATATATTCAGTTATTTCCCAACACTGGTCGTCAAAGCCAAACTGTGAGAATTCATTTAAAAAGTCTGAATATCATAATTAGTCAATAGCTGAAAAGTGTACAGGTTTGTATATATATGTCTCTGTCTCCGTCGTCTCCCTGCTTCACCTGCACCTCCGCTGACAGAGCAGACACCTCCTCTCCAGATGGCTCGAGTCGATCTGTCAGCCCCTCTGCGGTGATTCTTATTCAGACAAGACAAGAGCGTTCCTGTTTGGTCCATTTTGTTCTTTCAAATAAACAGCTGTCTCTCAGACTGTCTGCACACACTGATGAGTTCCCCTGCTCTAGAATTATTGCATCTGCCAATCAAATGTGCCTCAGCATTCAGACGCCTCAGACGCCTTAGACGCCGCTTCCGTCTGATCACAGAGGACGGCTTTGTGGAGGCGGGCTGCAATAACGGACAGATTTATATTTCATATGTTTATGCTGTTTGTTTAACTTCAGTTCCCACATTTCCATAGATTCTTTTTGTCGACTTTTGCAAAACGATACGGCGAATTCCTCCCATTTTCTATAGACAAGCACGAATGTACGGGTGAAACTGCATTGTATGAAAGGACATTTTTAAAAGCAGATAAAATACATTCCAGGTAAATGTATTTAACAGTGAAAAACAGCCGTCTTACCTGATTGTCTCCACAGAGATCAGCCACCAGAAAAGTTACATTAAGACCATTTTAGTGACATTACAGTGGACGCAAACTAGTGTTGCTCCGATACCATTTTTTTTTTTTTAGATTCGATCCAATACCAATACTTGACTGTAGTTATTTGACCAAGTTCAGTGCCCACTCCAAATGCAAAATGTAGGTATCAACAAGCTAACACAAATGTCTTTCCTGTCATTATTAGAGTGTTTTAAGTGTCAGCAGAGCCACAGTCTGCATTTAACCTGCTCTGGACGTTAGCCTTAGCATTAGCCGCAGGCGTCAACAGTGGCAGTGCGAGCATCTACAGGTCCCAAATCTGGAAATACAAAATGTGTCAGAGGACAATAAACACCGTCTCTGGATTAAGGCGATTAAAATATGGAAACGCGCCCATGAGACTTTAAACCGGGACGAGGGGGGCCTTGTCACTCTCACACACCTGGGATATTGTCCTGAAGAAGCTGGACTGCAGATGGCGCTGTCGTCCTGTCACGAGTTGACATGTTTTAAGTGTCTGCAGAGCCTCCAGGAGTTGGCGTTAGCGTTAGCCACAGATGATAAAAGCAGCAGTGCATACATCTACGGGTCTTCATTCTGTAAATACAAAGCGGTATCAGATCGGCGTATTCACCGATACTGATACCTGAAAAATCTGTGGTATCGGAGCTTTTACAGATTCCAGTGTCGGTGGAAACAGAAAGAAACTGTACATCTGCAACTAACAGAACGAATTTTAGGGCTGGGACTGATCAGCACACATTTTAACATAAGAAAACAACGAAAACATGCCGACAGAAGACTTCTAGATGATATATTCTGTGTGTTATTGATGAAGAGCAGATATGTGTCATTCTTGTTTGACACTTTGGCTGAATGATGCTGCTGTCTTTATAATAAAAGCTCTTTTAGCATGTGGTCCAATGAGGTCCATCTGCTGTTGTATTTAAATAGATCCCTTGCTCCAGGTTTAGTTTTCATACCTGACAGTTTCGACTGCTCACTAGCGCTGTTCCTCAGAGTGGTCACGTGATGGAAACAGCAAAGACGCTCACACATCGGCCATTTTGGATCACTGTAAAAGAGAACGACACATTATGGGCTGGGACTGAGCAAGCATCATTGGTACAGAAGACAACGAACATCACTGCTGGATTAAGAAGGCAATCGAAATATGGAAACACGCCTGTGGGACTTTAAACCAGGACGACAGGGGCTTATTTACTCTCACACACGCCTGGAATACTGTCCTGAAGAAGTCGGACTGCAGATGACGCTGTTGTCCTGCCTCCGCAAGTAGAAAGTGTTTAAATCAGCTGACCAGACACGTCGCAGTAACATCACGTGACCACTCTGAGGAAGAGCGCTAGTGAGCAACTGTCAGGGATGAAAAGTTCAGTTAGCAAACAAAAAAAAAAGTACGATTATTTCGATTAATCGCTGCAGCTTTAAGTTGAACCCTGATAAGAGCGACTCAGAAGTGATTTAGCTGGACACTGACAGTTTAGGGTCTTATTGGTCCAGTTGGGGTTTGTACAGTGAACATGTAAACAGCCTGAATGACCTTCTCAGAGTAAGCCTCTCACCAGCTCCAGAGTGACTGTGTTCAGTCATCTGCTGCTGTCTACACACACACACACACACACACACACACACACACATACACACACACACACACATACACACACATCTACACACACACACACACACACACACACACACACACACATATACACACATCTACACACACACACACACACACACACACACATATATACATCTACATACATACACACGTACACACACATATACACACACACACACACACACACACACACACACATATACACACACACACACACACACACACACACACTACACACACACACACACACACACGCACTTCACCTCTCTTTTCTTTCTACCTCTCCCATCCTCTTCTCCACCCTCTCTCTCATTTTTTCTCTCCCTAGCCTTCCTCTCCTCTTTCTCCTCTCCTCTTTCCCTGTCTCCTTTCACTCCCTCCCTCTCTCTCTCTGTCACACACACGCACACATTTCCTCTCTCTTTTCTTTCTATCTCTCCCCTCCTTTTCTCCACCCTTTCTCTCTCTCTCTCACACACACACACACACACACACACACACACACACACACACACACACACACACACACACACACACACACACACACACGACACACACACACACACACACACTGGAGCGCTCCCTCACACGCTCATGCCAGCAGCTGCACAGCCTGGCATCACTACACAGCCCCAAACCCACATGGTACCAGGCCTGTTTGAGCTGGAGGGACGAGATAGGGCTTTATCGGCTCCTACTGTACTCCCGGCACAATACCCCCACTTCAGTACTGTACCCCCCCCCCCCCGTCCCGTCAGACACACATCAGGCTAAGAGCGTCCGGTCCCTGTGGCTTTGCTGAACGACTTGTTTTAGCACGTTCCTCCCCCATCGTACATGTGAGCTTTTACACTGTGATGTGGCCCATGAGCTAATCCAACATGGTGACAGTGAACAGGCTCTGACTCTAACTACTGCGCCATTTTACAAAGCCCAGCGAGACCGTGTCCTTGTGTCACCTTGCTGTTTCTTCAGCGTTACTAATTCAATTCAAGTTGATTACATAGCATTTAAAATAACATCAGCCGACGAAAGTGCCTCACATCGGGGTCGATATCGTTATTAAAGTCGTAGAGATGGCGACGGCAGATATCAGAGTTTGCAGTTAGACTAATGTTAAACCAATGGAGATTTAAAAAAAGATGCTAAACTTGTTCTTTCAAAAGTGGGGAATGTGTTTACCACGAAGTTCATCAGCTTGTTCCATTGTGCTTTTATTTACTTTTTGACATTGTTTTGGCTAATGCATCTCAGATTTCCACATTAGCAGTTGTTTTTTTGACTTTCCATCTATAAAGAAGTGAAGAAGTGATGAAGGCGGCTGAAAATGTCCCCTGCGTTTCCATGGCGATCGAGCGTACGTGCATCCGCCTACGCAAAAAAGAGAAGAAAATGGAGTACGCTACGCAATACAAGTTCAAATGTAAGTACTGCTTCACCTTCAACAGTGCGACATAAAACTGTTGGGGACGGGGGGTGGAAGTACGCTCCATGTTGTAGGCCTGTCACATTTCGGCAAGATGGCGGCTACACTGAGGAGTACACATTTATACAGAGGAAGGGTGCATTTGGCGAATTGGGACATGGCCTACGAGTCAATTACAGGGGCCGAATTGGAGCCAGATTCCACGTTTGGAGCCACAGATTCCTATTTGGAACACGCCGGCTACTGCATTAGCTATGTCCATTTATATATACAGTCTATGCTTCTATCCCAAACAGTACATAGGCACACGACGCCATACACGGGAAAAGTACAGACAAGATAACATATATGATACATTTTCAGCCAGACCTCCTACAATACGACTGTTTAGCATAGTCCCGATTTAATAAAATTACTGTCCATTTGTCCAAAACAGTGGTCGTGGGGGTCACGTTCTAAAAATAACCTGCAATAGGTGAAATCTGTGATGTAGTCAGCTTTATTTTTTATAATTATTATATATATTTAGTGCTGTAAAACCCCACACCACACACTTTATACACTTTTCTCACACAGGCATTAACATTTTCTCACATTTCTCTCTTGTTTAAACTCTCTCAAAGTTCAAACCTTCGTCGGTGCCTTTGTCGGTGCAAAACGTTTCATCGACATTGTGGGTTTTGTCGGGGAGAAAACTTGCAAACATACAGCACTTCAGAGTCACACTGCGATCCAACATTTATGTAAATTTGTCTGACACATTCTGTACTGTACAGGAGACACGGAGGAGACTGATGGACAATGGTCTACAGTCCCTCAGCCAATCAGGACGCAGAACACAATGGTCTACAGTCCCTCAGCCAATCAGGACGCAGAACACAATGGTCTACAGTCCCTCAGCCAATCAGGAAGCAGAACACAATGGTCTACAGTCCCTCAGCCAATCAGGACGCAGAACACAATGGTCTACAGTCCCTCAGCCAATCAGGAAGCAGAACACAATGGTCTACAGTCCCCATCCCCTTTAACGTGCTGGGCCTGTCAGGTACAGCGGAGGATCTTAGTTCAAGACTCTTCTGCTTGGATAATAACCCATCTCTGCTCTTTATAGATGTAGATTTGTGTGTTTAAAAAAGGGGAAGACACATTGGCGACTTTAATTTGTCTGTGTGGTGATAGATGTGTGAATATAAGTCAGTGAATGGTGCAAACAACACAGTGGAACATGGAGCTATTCCTGTCTCTCCTCTCACAGTTTGGTGTCAGTGTTATCACCACAGTCAAACAACACCAGCATCTCTACCGCTCGGTCTTACCAGTTTCATTAATTTCACGAATTAATTTGAGTAAGTAAGTTAAGTTTATCTGTATAGCGTCTTTCACAGGTAAACATCACGTGCAAGTGCTAAGACAGAGCAGGTACACCAAATACACAACAATAAGGCAAACAGGACTCAGACAACCAAAAGTTTTTCTAAACAGCTGCTTTTTAAAAGAATCCACACAGAGAGAAAGGGGCGGGGCAATCCATCATTTTGGGGCCACAGCCGGTTGTGCCTGGAGCAGTGGAGTCCAGAGGAGTGAGGAGTTAAAAGGTCCAGGATGTACTGGGAGCTGCCCGTGGAGAGCTCTCAAAGCAACAACTAAAATTTTAAAATCAATCCTGAACTTTACTGGAAGTCAGTGGAGGGACGATAATGAAATACATTTTGTAGACTTTTACAGAATCTTTGAACAAGAAAGAACACATTTAAGAGCAAAATGTCTTATTTAGTGAACATTTCTGGAACGGATTTATTTGAAATGGGACATTCCTCACCAGGGATCCAGATGGTCCGTCTCTATCAGAAGAAATAAAGGAATAAATTAACACAAGGGCCTGAAAAACATTGTGGATTTTTGCAGAATCAGTGAGCGAAGCCTAAACTCTGTTCATCTGAGGTGGGATAAATTTGATTTTATTTCCAAATCAGAGATAACCAATGAGCTCCTTCGTTTCACGTGTCACTAAAATAAACAAATCTGATTGGACTACCACATTTGATCAGACTTGAGGCGCAACAGAGGATGTGTGGACCAGACTGAGATCAATCTGAATAAAAAACACAGAGAGAGATCTGCTTTTGCCAGGAAAGTAGACAGGATTATTCAAACATGTGCGAATGGGTCTTCAATAGATCTAAGAGAGCCAAAAAAAAACCCCAAACAACAAGGAATCTGAACCTAGAAGGAAAGGCGAAACTATTCCTTACACAGCAGGTGTCTGAAAAACTTCAGAGAATTTTCAGACAGTATGAGATTCCTGTCTTTTTCAAACCTACAAACACTTTTAGACAAAAACTGGTTCCCCCAAAGGACAAAACCCCGAGCCAAAAACAAAGTAATGTGGTCTACTCCGTTCAGTGTAGTGAAGAAACTGGAGAAACTAAACAGTCACTCCATAAGAGAACGTACCAACACCATCGAAAGAGCTGCTCAGGACAACAGTCCGCTGTACATCTCCATCTCAAAGACACTAACCACTCATTTGAAGATAGTGAAGTTCAGATCTGAGCCAGAGAAAAGAAATGGTTTGAGAGGAGAGTTAAAGAAGCTGTTTTTGTTAAGAAAGACAATCCTTTCTTAAACAGGAATGGAGGCCTTAGACGTCATCTCTCACTGATCTACAGCTCTATCCTCAGACCCAAAACAAAGAGAACAATAGCAGGGTCGTTAAAGGTTGAATCGGATAGTTTCAGCTGAAATTGGAGACAACTGCTGTTTACAGTTTCAGTGTCTTTAGCTCCTCCCTTCAGACAGAAATAAGGCAGTGTCCAGCAGTAATCTGACCAGAACTGAAGAATCGTCTTGGATGAGCAGTGAGACATCGTCACTCCTACAACGATTTTACCAGTTGACAGATTTAAACTTTGTCTTTTGCTGCGTGTGACTCAAACAAAACACAACTCCAGGTATGTTTCTGAGGAGATAACATCATTCTAACATGACTTAAAGCTCACAAGAGTCAATTTTGTGTCATACCGAACCTTTAAGAACAAAACGTCATATTTACTGGACATGTCTGGAATTAATTTGAAATGAGACATCGCCCATTTATCATTATCAAACAATATAAATGTCCCGAGTTAGCCGATTTGACGCTATTTTCACTGGTAGTCCCAGATATGGCCATAATTACTCTGTACACACTTCAGCTTCACAGCCACAGGCCAGTCCAGCCCTTTCACCAGTGGAGATGTGTTCTGTGTGGATGACATGACAGCGTGCAGAGCATATGCCAAATGAACACGCAATACTGAACACTGTAGGCTGGAGTTTGAGTGTAGCGCCCCCTGAAGTCACAAACAGAGTGGTCACATGATGGCATTTCAGGACGCAGCCACCGGAAAAACCATCCAGCAGCACGCTCATGTTTAATTAAGTATATCGTGTAGTGTTTTCCCCATTGTAGCCCTCTAAACATGTCAAATGCCATTCAGATCTCACTTCAGTTGACAGTGGCTCTAAACATCCACTGGCGCTGGATCCTTGGGGATGTTTTGGCTTAAAGGTGCACTATGTAACATTTCTGGTGCTTGTTTCCATGGGGGTTTCATTGCTTTGCTGAGAATGTTTCACAGTATGGGATTAAATGTATCACACTCTGTGCAGAAACGACCTTGTTCACAGTAAGAAACATGTTTTCAATGGTGTTTTGAGCCATAAAAACATGTGATTAAATGCAAAATAGACCAGTTCTTCTGTCAAACTGAAAACACTCTGTTCCACCTTGTGATGTCATGGGGCAGTACAGGAAGTGCTTCACTGTGTTTTTAAACTCCAGACACCTTCACTGAATCATTTGGATGATTTCAGTCCTGGAATTGCTGATCTCTATTGAACAAAAGAAAAAAAAGTAGCTGTTAACTTAAAAACCACCACTTCATGACATCACAAGGTGGAACAGAGCATTTTGAGCTTTGGAGATGTAGGCAAACAATGACTTGTTACTTAAACATGTGTGAATGAAACAATTAGAATTAAAGGGCTGATTTTCTCCATGTGTTGAATCAAAACATGCTGTGCCCCACTGTACATTTTGCATCAGGAAGTGAGCAGTTTGCATGCTAGTTGTTTTTAGCATCACTGTGACGGCCAAACTCCACCCTGCCCTCTGAAAGTTGTGAAAAGTGCTTATAAACTCATCATGGTGAATAATGAGGATGGTCTGAATGCAAGAGGCACATTTTTCTGATACTTTAAACATTATATCAACAAAATAAATGTGTTTTGTTCATTTTTTTGTGTCAAATAATAACCTCTGTGTACATTAGAGGAGCTTTGGCCTAGTTATATCGTGGTTGCTAGGTAACAGCTATGAAATTTAGTGTGAATTCATAATTTCCAACCAGGAATTTAAATTTGAAACCTAAAAAATGTGCAAACTGGGAAAAAAAAAGTTTTTTTTTGTCAAATCTTAAATGTAATGTTCTTACTTGTGCTTTAGTCAAATGAGGCCTCCATCTTGTCATAGGCACTTTAACTTATCTTACATTTATTCACCATTTTTTTTACTGCTAAAATTACCTTGGTGAAATATGAATTGTACTTAGTGAGTGGAGTCGTCTTTTCACAGATCTGCCCTGTAGTATGGCATCACCTGCCTGTCTCCATGACGATAGAGCATAATGTTAACAGTATACTGTGGAACATTCAAGGTAAAGCTAAATCTCAGGCAAATAGGTACATAGTTTCCCTTTAACAATCTCAGAACATTTGAATATTTTTAATCTAATTTCTTTAAAAAAAAAAAAAAAAAAAAAAAAGTATTTTTTTATGTAGCAGTATTTTTTATTTTTTTATGTGACGGTCATTTTTTATGTGGCAATATATATTTTTTTTTTAATGTGGCAGTATTTATTTTTTATTTTTTTTAATGTGGCAGTATTTTTTTTTTTTATGTGGCAGTATTTTTATTTATTTTTTTATGTGACAGTATTTTTTATTTTTTATATGGCAGTACTTTTGTTTTTATGTGGCAGTATTTTTTATTTTTTTATATGGCAGTATTTTTTTTTTTTATGTGGCAGTATTTTAATTTTTTTTTTTTTTATAGCAGCAGTATTTTTTGATTTTTATTTTTTTTATGTGGCAGTATTTTTTATTTTATTTTATTTTTTTTTATGTGGCAGTATTTTTATAATTTTTATTTTTTTATGTGACAGTATTTTTTAATTTTTTTTTTTTTTAATGTGGCAGTATTTTTTTATTTTATTTTATTTTTTAAGTGGCAGTAGTAATGTTCCGTAGCGCACAGAAAGTTTTATTCATTTTCTGAGCACAGGTCTGATAAATGTGAGTGAGCCGTGAGCGCTGTGGCCTGAGATGCTCCCAGTGAAGGACATATGGAAATTACATAGACTGTACGGAGAAAGAGCGAGAGGAGGCCTGATCATTTACTCTGACACTGATGCTGCTATTAGCCAGCTGCCAGGACGACTCACACACACACACACACACACACACACACACACACACACACACACACCAAACTCAACTTCCCATCATCCTCTGCTCCTCTCTATCTACAGCTTTTGTATATTCGATTATGCAAATGTCAACAATCAACGCAGAAAAGCCGCGGACTGCCAAAAGTGAGACATGACATTAGGCCGATGCAGCGACTCAAACAAATCTGTCCTTTACAAATGACATTAGAAACAGGAAGTGCTCGTCAAGGCAACATAACATCACGAGATTACAGGCAACGTCTCCATCTTTAGCTTTAAGACGTGTTTTTCCCTCAAGATGAACCAGACTTTCGTGGCACATTATTAGGTAGATTTTATTGTCATTGAAGAAAACATTTGTTCTTTGTATAATACGGTTTATAAAGCTCTTTTAAAGATACTCAAAGTGCTTTAAGTTGCAATATTCATTCATATTCATCTCTATACCACAGACTGTAAAGAAGTGAGTGTGACGTCACCCACGGCTTCAGTCAAATGAAGCTCGTCGAGGCTGGAGCAGGTATAGTGGAGAATTTTGAGCCAATTTTCATATCAGATATTTCAACCACGAGTATCATAGCAACCGAAGAACCAATCTGAAGTGACGCTGTTTAATGTAATGCTAGCATGAGCGACCTCGGGGAAAGAAGGCGTCTGATTTGTCTGTTATTAATGTTCATATATTGAGTTGAAAATAAAAATGACGAGTCTGACAGCAGCAGTTACAGAGACAGTTTTCCAATGTAAAGTGAACTGGAGCCAGAGTCGATGGAGCCGGAAGCGTGCCCATGCTCACTTAATTTTGGAACGTGGCGGCTAGCAGGTTAGCTCTGTTCATTTATATATACATCTGTGCTCTAAACGCAGATGCCCTGAGGTAGACTAATACAAGTGAGGCTGCTCGTCTGCTCGTCTGCTCCACTGGCCCCTCTCACCATTTCCAATCACACACACCACAATCAAAGGCAGTGTGGGTGAAGTGTCTTGCCTAAGGGCACAACGACACTGAGCACAGTCTGCGGTTTGAACCTCAAGAGTATCTTATTCATGACCTGTTGTTTTGGTTAACTCCAGAAAGGCACAAGAAAGCAGCATTTCTTCTCCCCACTCCCTTTTGAGCTACAAGTATATATGTGTGTGTATGTGTGTGTGTGTGTGTGTGTGTGTGTGTGTGTGTGTGTGTGTGTGTGTGTGTGTGTGTGTGTGTGTGTGTGTGTGTGTGTGTGTGTGTGTGTGTGTGTGTGTGTTTAACGACCCTGCTATTGTTCTGTGTGTGAATAGGATAATCATACTTACCTCTTGTGTTCACTTTTTACCATGCAGATGTAAATATGGTAAACCCGTAACTTCTGTCATAACCCTGAAATAAAATCAAACAATCTCGCACTTTGAGGACCTCAGAGACCTCAGAGACCTCCTGCTGGTGCCCAGAGTCGGGACTAAACCAGGACTAAACCAGGATTAAACCAGGATTAAATCAGGATTAAACCAGGACTAAACCAGGACTAAACCAGGACTAAACCAGGTCTAAACCAGGACTAAACCAGGTCTAAACCAGGACTAAACCAGGTCTAAACCAGGATTAAACCAGGTCTAAACCAGGACTAAACCAGGACTAAACCAGGTCTAAACCAGGATTAAACCAGGACTAAACCAGGTCTAAACCAGGATTAAACCAGGACTAAACCAGGTCTAAACCAGGATTAAACCAGGTCTAAACCAGGACTAAACCAGGATTAAAGCAGGACTAAACCAGGACTAAACCAGGATTAAACCAGGACTAAACCAGGTCTAAACCAGGACTAAACCAGGACTAAACCAGGATTAAAGCAGGGCTAAAACTGGACTAAACCAGGACTAAACCAGGACTAAACCAGGACTAAACCAGGATTAAAGCAGGGCTAAAACTGGACTAAACCAGGACTAAAACAGGACTAAACCAGGACTAAACCAGGTCTAAACCAGGACTAAACCAGGACTAAACCAGGTCTAAACGTGGTGAATCAGTGTTTCAGTTTTGTTCAGTTTAAACCTGGGACATTCTTCCTGAAGATGTGAGACAGGCCTCGACTGTGACAATGTTTAAATCCAGGCTCAAACGGTTCTGTTTCCCTGTGAATATGACTGAAAGAGTTTTGTTTGCGCTCTCTTCTCTTTCAATCATTTTTTTATTTCGTTGACTTTTTGCACCACTCCTGCTCTGTGACCACTGCGCTTTACAAATAAACTTGCTGTTCCTTCTTGCTGTGACTGTGAGGCCAGAAATCTAACCAACTGTGAGGCCAGAAATCTAACCTGCTAGTTGCCATGTGCCAAATAGGAAGTGATCACGGGCTTCCGGCCCCATCGACTCTGGCTCCAATTCACTTTCTATTGAAAAACCCTCGCTCCTCTCTCTGTACCTGCTGCTGTCAGACTCGTCATTTTGGTCTTAAAATGTTTGTATTAACTCGCTCCTTCAACAGCCTCTTTATGTATTGACTTTTTGGTTGCTATAATCCACAAATTGGCGCCTGTAACTGCTAGCCTTGATGAGCTTCTTTATACAGATTATGGGAGTTATAAAACGTTAACTCCACCCAGTGTTGGCTATTTTGTCTAATATGTCTTCATTCAGACTCACCTAAACTCCATGAATGACCAGGACTTAGGAAAACACGTGTTATTGTCCTTCCTCCATTCACTTTTAGCCTTTAGCGCTGGTTCTCATCACGTGGCGTCTAAATAGAGGCTGCTTCCTTGTTGTGTATCAGGAGGCATGCTGGGAGCTTGTCACCTTTATGTAATGGAAGTGGTTTGTTAATATGAGTCACTCCCAAAAGCCAAATGATGCTGATAATTGGGAACAGCAGCGGTTCTAAGGGAGGATTTCACTGTGGGGGTGTGCAATTTCAAACGGTGACTCAGACGCCGTTATTAAGCTCCGCCATGAAAAAGCGCAGGAATTACGGCTGGTGTATACATAGTGTTTAGCTGTAGCACAGGTCACGGATAAAACTGTTATAAATATAGACACTGATCCGAGCCGAGGTTTAACGTGGAGGGTCAGAATTAACGTATAAAATCAGAAATGATCACAAAATGCAATAGAAAGTCACTTCAACTTTCACTTTTAAAGGTCCCATCCTACACTATTTTCTGATTTATGTTCTAATGTTGTTTCCTCATCACAAACAGACCTGGAGATGTGTTTTGTTTCATTCACACATGTTTAACACACAGACAAACCTGCAGATTTAGGCTTCTTTAGTCCTTCTCTCGAACTGAAAACACTCTGTTCCACCTTGTGATGTCATCATGTGGTAATACAGGAAGTGCTCAACTGTGTTTTTAAACTCCACACACCTTCATTTCTAGAATCATTTCGATTATTTCAGCCCTGGAATTGGCAATTTCTACTGAACTAAAGGTAAAAGGAGCTGTTAACTTGAAAACTACCAGTGTTTTGAGCTTTGGAGATACAGTGGCCCCTGGGTTACGTTCTAAAAATAACCCGCAATAGGCGAAATCTGTAGAGTATTCAGCTTTATTTTTTACAGTTATTCTACATGTTTCTCGTCTGTAAAACCCCTCACCACACACTTTATACACTTTTCTCACACAGGCATTAACATTTTCTCACATTTCTCTCTTGTTTAAACTCTCTCAAAGTTCAAACCTTCGTCGGTGCCTTTGTCGGTGCAGAACGTTTCATCGACATTGTGGGTTTTGTCGGGGAGAAGTTGTGCACATGCCCAAAAGTTCATGCATGTGAATACTAGCATGTCTCAGAGGGTTTGTGAGCGATATAGGGACTATAGCTTTCATGGTATGAAAATGGGGCTAATGCCACTTTAATCCCCCTTTTTCATCCGAACGTGCTTCTTTAATAGTTTGATTGTGCTATAATATTTAGTTGTCCAAAATAAGTTATACTTTCTGTACAGATATGACTGATTATAGAGAAAATTCATGCACGTGAATACCAGCAACGTGCCAGAGAGAAACGTAGATGACAAACCTACTTCATGGTTTGAAAATGTGACTAAAGATAAGACCCAGGGGAACAGGGTCTTCTCTGCTGCCCCCACCCTCTGGACCTCCCTAGAATTCCTTGGAGCTCCCTAGACCTCTCTGTGCATCTCTGGTCCTCTCCGGACCTCCCTGGACTTACTTGGAGCTGCCTGAAGCTTCACGGAGCTCTCTGGACCTCCCTGGACATCCCTGGAACTCCATGGAATTCCCTGGACCTCCCTGGACCTATCTGGAGCTCCCTGAACCTCCCTGGAAATCCATGGACTTCCCTGAACATCCCTGGAAGTCCCTAGACTTATCTGGACCTCACTGGACTTCTGTGGAGCTGTCTGGAGCTTCCTGGAGCTCCCTGGAAATCCATGGACTTCCCTAGACATCCCTGGAAATCCATGGACTTCCATGAACATCCCTGGAAGTCCCTAGACCTTTCTGGACCTCCCTGGTCTTCTGTGGAGCGGCCTGGAGCTTCCTGGAGCTCCCTGGACCTCCCTGAACCTCCCTGGATCTTCCTGGACCTCCCTGGAGCTCCCTGCCCAAACACATCACAGACTCATCCACACTAACCTTCTTCAAAACAGCTCTGAAAACTCACCTGCTCAAAAGTGTCTTCGAATTACTACATCTCCGTTTTCATCTTTTTCTTTCATTTGTTTGTTTTTGAACTATGTGAAGCATCTTTGAGCGTCAGGAAAAGCACTGTACAAGTGTAATGTTTTATTATTTTATTATTTCTTTAATCCAGACATGCTGTTTTTTTTTTTTAGTTGCCCAAATTAAATAATACATGGTGTACTTATTCACAGAAACAATTTGGCTGATCACAAACTCTAAAATGATAAGTGCCTGTTTAAAATGGCTCGGTTGTTAGCGCTCGTTAGCTTGTTAGCTCGTTAGCTTTATATGTTTGTGGTCACCGTCCAGCAGTGCGGCGGCGCTCACACAGAGACGCTTAACCACAAACAAATGGACGATCAGGAAGTATCTGCCCCATGTTTAATGTATGTGCCTGACCTCACATTACAGCAGGACTCTCCTCTGGGACCTCCGCTCTCTCTTTCTAGCTCTCCATTTCTCTCACTACTTCTCTCCTTATCTCTTTCTCCCTCTTTCTCTCTGTTCTTTCTTTCTCCAGCTAACTTCTCTCTCTCTTTCTTACTCCCCCACCGTCTTATCATTCTCTTTCCCTCTGCCTCTTTCTCCACCTATCTTTCTTTATTTCTCTTTCTCTCTCCCTCACTCCCTCCTCTTTTGGTCTCCCTTTCCATCTGTCAGTCTTCCCTTTCTCTCTCTACTCTTTCTCCCTCTCTGTCTCTCTCTCCCTCACCCCATTCTCTCCTTCTATCCACTTATCTCTCTCTCCTTTTTTCCCCTCTCTACCTCACCCTTCTTGTTTTTCACATCCTCTCTCTTCTTCACTTCCTCTCTCTCTCTCTCTCTCTCTCTCACCCTGTCTCTTCTTTTCTCTTGCCCTCATTCTTTCCCCCTCATCTTTCTCTCTTTCGCTCTCTCACCCCCTCCTTCTCTCCCTCTGTTTGTATCTCCCTCACTCTCTCTCTCTACCTCACCCTGTCTCTCTCTTCTTTCCCCTCTTCTTCTTGTCATTTATGTAAATGGAAACAGGGCCGTGTCCATGTGGGCCACCCCACTGTCTCTGTTTTCTCTCCCTCTCTCTATCTCTGTTTTCCCCTCATCTTTCTCTCTCTTTCTCCATCACTATCTCTCCGTTTGCCTCCCCCTCCCCCTCTCTCTTATTCTCCCTCTTTTTCTTGTCGTTTATGTAAATGGAAACAGGGCCGTGTCCATGTGGGCCATGCCATTAGAGGCGGTCCATTATGTGCACTCTGAACACTCTCTCTCTGCGGCTCAAAACCACGGGCCACTTAAGAAGTCCACCTTAAGTATCCTCCACACATGCATATTTCAGCAGTCCGCCTTAAGAGCCAGAGGATCAGGGACGGCTGGCGGGGCATCTGGGTTAGAAAGATATGCCCTACTTCTTTTCTAGTTCAGACGCTTTTGTTTTTGAGATGGACAAATGAGATGCAGCGACAAAGACGAGAGAGAGATGGAGGGATGTGAGAGTGGAGGAGAGAGAGATGGAGGGATGTGAGAGTGGAAGAGAGAGACACGGAGGGGTGTGAGAGCGGAGGAGAGAGAGAGACATGGAGGGATGTGAGAGCGGAGGAGAGAGAGATGGAGGGATGTGAGTGGAAGAGAGAGGGACATGGAGGGATGTGAGGAGAGAAAGATGGAGAGATGTGAAGGCTCAGAAGAGAGAGAGAGAGAGAGAGAGAGAAATGTATCTTCTTTATCTGCATTTATTCAAGTCAGTACCACAAATAAACTCTTGGGTCTTTTACAAAATCAATATCCAGACTTAGTGTTACACAAAGTGTCTGAGCTTAACTCGGGAATTTCCATATTTCACTCACTGAGAGAGGCTGCACTAGCACTGACTCAAGATCATGAGTCACGATTTAAATCACGATCTGCGTCACGATATGAATCGTGATCTGAGTTACAATTCGAGTCACGGCATGAATCATGATATGAGTTGTAATTCGAGTCACGATATGAATCCCGATCCAAGTCACAATACGAATCGTGAGACGAGTCGCGATATAAATCACGATTCATGCAGCAGTGCAATGCGACGGCAATCGCGATTGGAGTAACGATTCATATCGCGATATAAATCCTGATATTACTCGCGATATGAATCGTGATTCAATCCGCGATACAAAGTCACGATATGGGGTGCAGATCCGCGATATAAGCTGCAATTTGACTCGCGATATGAATCACGATACAACTCGTGATTTGATTCGCTATATAAGTCGCGATTTACCCGCGATATAAGTCGCGATATGACTCGTGATTCGGGTCGCGATATGAATCACGCTATGGATCGCGATTGGAGTCACGATATGACTCACGATATGACTCACGATATGACTCACAATTGCTGCATTCATCTGTGGGAACTGGAATTGCACCACCAACCTGTGAGTCAGCTGATCTGACCAATGATGTTTAAGTCGAGAGCGGGATTTGAACCGTCGACCTTTGGATCAGTGGGCAACTCTACGAAGTGAGCCACGCAGTGTGTTGTAAAAGCAGCAATTTATAAAAAACAAACAACCCGTGTCTCTCTCTGTCCCCCCCTTTTTTTTCTTCCCCCCTCTGTCTCTCTGTTTTTCTCCCCCGCTCTCTCTCTGTCTCTGTTTGTCTTCCCCCCTCTGTTCCACCCCCTTTTTCTCTCTCTACCTCTCTGTTTTTCTCTCCATCCCTGTCTCTTTGTTTTTCTCTCCCTCGCTGTCTCTCTGCCCCCCCTCTGTTTTTCTCTCCCTATCTCTCTCTGTCTCTCTGTTTTTCTCTTTCTCCCTCTCTCCATCTCTGTATTTCCCCCTCATCTTTCTCTCTCCCTCACCCCCCTCCTTCTCTCCCTCTCTATTTGTATCTCCCTCCTCCCTCTCTCTACCTCACCCTGTTTCTGTTTTTCTCTCCCTATCTCTCTCTGTCTCTCTGTTTTTCTCTCCCTATCTCTCGCTGTCTCTCTGTTTTTCTCTTTCTCCCTCTCTCTCTCCATCTCTTTATTCCTCCTCCATCTTTCTCTCTCTCCCTCACCCCCCTCCTTCTCTCTGTTTTTCTCTCCGGTTGGTGAGCCTCCCGCCCTGGCTCCCTGCTCCAGACACAGAGCACATTACCTGCCACATTTTCTTCCACTTGCCCCGGGGCAGCTTGGGCGACATTACGAGTGCAGAGAGCTCCAGAGACGCCGCTTTCTTCTCCCTGTGAGGATTTTCTCTCCAAAACCAGGAGGTCGGAGCCGGTTTTCCGCTCAACTGAAGTGCTGGGCGTCCCGGGGCAGTGAGTGGACGCAGCAGCTGGTCAGTGTTTTGCAGGTAAAGCCGCGTCTATGGAGCTGTGTGTGGAAAAAACCCCTCACACACACTCACATCTTTAACAGACAAGGTGCAAAACCCTGTCACCGGCTCGTGTGCGGTGTTACACACATCGGACGAGGGGCAGTACGAGGGGAGACGGTTACACAGACGCTCCAAGAACCACAGGGCGACAGGAGGCGGGGCCAGTCTGAGCGACCTGCCTGATACGTCGAGCTGACCACGCCTACAGGAAGTAATAAACGGCATATATAACTTAAACAGTGTATGTGAGAGATAATCATAGAGTACAAATAAGTTTCAGCAGCACTCATGTTTGACTACTTGGCTTACTCCTGCCTGCTCCACAGCACTTAAAACCAGTAAAAAACTCTCTAAAAGAAGTCTAAAAATACTTGATAAAAAACCCATTGCCCACCACCACTGTCCCGTTAGGAAAAAGCACAGACTATTGGACTTTAACAACATGGTCAACCTTAAAACACAGTCTTAAAGGAGTACATTAAATATAAAGACAATTTTGCAAGGTCCACACGAGCCAACGCCAGAGGTGACCTGTGACCCCCCACAGATGGACAGAATATGTCTGTCCACGGGGGGAACCTGTGGAATAGTGTCCCGATAACCCTGAGAGAATGTCCCACAGTTCTTTTAAAGCTCAAATGGAAAACTGGTCAAACCAAACATGCATCATCTACAGTGACAATGTGATTTTAACTGTTCTGTAGAGACATATTTGCATGTTTGGGTAAAATATGAAGCGGTGGGTATAAAATGTAACCGTCTTGAATGAGCCAAACTGACATGTGCAATAAGTGGAATGTGCAATTTTAATTTTGGCCCTTTTGTGACGCCAGCCCTTTAGGACAACAGATGGAAACTAACCTTTGACTTTAATCCGTTGTGTTGTTGCATCATGTCTGTTCATTAAACTGCATCGTCCCAATCAAACACATACATACATGTCAGAGAGATACATCTTCTACAAGGAGCTGGACAAACCTCCTCTGACGGGAGACTGCAGGGAACACCAGGTGCCACAGGGGGGCGCTGACCTGTCCAGCCAGAATCCACGCACTTTGACAAAACTTTACAAAGACGAGTGGATCTGGAGCCGTGTCCTGTCTCCCTGATTTCAGAGGGTGTGATTGTGATTGACAGGCGGATTAACCAATCAGAGAGACACATGGTCCGTTTGTGTGAAAAGCAAACATGGCGGCTTACATGTAAAAAAGAGAAAACAGCCAAAGAACAAAACAACATAAAGGACTGAAACACAGCCTTTAAACCACCAAACTCGTCTTCATCCTGGGTAAAGAAGAAGTTCAGAAGTTTTAGTCTGTTCTGAATGTTACGAGGAAATATCTTCACATTTAAGAATCATGTGATACAAATGAGCGACTGCTTTTGGTCCTATGTCTATGGTCCAGTCCCATACCCCTCTGGATTCGATCAGAAAGCAAAAGGGACTGGGCTGCTCGAGTATGTGCTGCACTAGTGGCAGAAACCCACTTTGCCCAGTATGACAGCGGTGTGTGAGTGTTCCATCTGTCTGTCCCAGGGCAGCTGTGGCTACAAAAGCAGCTTACCACCACCAGTGACTTTGAGCGTCTGGAAAAATGTTGTATAAGATGGCGGCATTATTATTATTATTACTGTATTGTCTTAAATTACAGTTTTTACTCTATATGTGTTTAGTATGTGTCATTAGTATTGATTAGGATTAGCTCCACCTACTGGTCAGATAAGGGTGTTTCACAATCTATGTTTAATATTATTTCTTTCTTTCGATTAGCTGCACAAATGTTCCATATTAACCTGGTACATCAGCATTTCTAACACAATAACACATTTTGTTTTGTAAAAGAGAAAATGCTGAACTTAATGAGGATATAATGAGGCCCGATATTTACAGAAACGTTAACGATAAACCAGACTTAGACAAATGTAATCGATTCAGGAGGAAATGACCCAGTGGCCAATCAGATAAGATTTGCCCTCAGGAAAACAGTACGAGGTTGAAATAGTAGCTTTGAAACAACATAAGCTTATCTATAATATACAGATGATTTACTGTAAAGGGAAATTGAAATGGTTTGTGGCCTGCTCTCGATTTAAAACTCTGTGGGCTGTTCAGAGGCAGCGGTGGATCGAGTACTCAATTTTGTTACTTGAAAACATGAAACCATCTGCTTAACTAAAAGTATTTACGTGCACAAGTGTTGTTCATTTGTTAAAGTGTTAAATGTAGAGAGACTGATTCAAAAATGAGACATATTTTGGTCACAATCAAAGCCGAAGCTTTGAAAAAAACTTTAGTCAGGATGTTACCACGAACATGGTAAAAATAACTCCTCAAATCATACAAAAAGTACTTTTCATCCATTTTCTTCTTCTTATCCGGGTCCGGGTCGCGGGGCAGCAGTCTAAGCAGGGACTCCCAGACTTCCCTCACCCCAGACACGTCCTCCAGCTCCTCCGGTGGAACCCCAAGATGTTCCCAGGCCAGAAGAGAGACATAGTCCCTCCAGAGTGTCCTGGGTCTTCCCCGGTGTCTCCTCCCGGTTTTACTTTTCAGTCATGTTCAAAAATGTAGCGGGGTAGAAAGCGTGATTTTTAGTTTTATTACTTTACTCTTAAACCTTGTACCTACGAGTATTCATCTTCAGGCTGACTAGAGGTCTTGTAATACGTCTTTTCAGTGACTACAAGCGTCTTTTTAGTGATGTATTCCACCTTCCTGTACACGGCTAATAGTACATCCATTTATGACCTTGTGTGGACAGTATGTGAATAGACAGTACCTTTCTCGAGGTAAAAGTACTGGAGGCTCCTTTGTAATGTAACTGCCTCCTGTGTGTATCTACACTCCTCTGACATCAGATAAACTTCTTTCACCTCTCTGGTCTGCAATCACTTCCTTTACAATTACAGATGCGGCTCTCAAATATAGTAAGAAAGTGTAAAAGCAAAAAGTATCCCCTGTTAAATGTATTTAAGTAAAGTACAGATACCTAAAAAATCTACTTAAGTACTTTGCTACTTGTACTTTGTCACTTTCCACCACAGTTCAGAGGCCAGCTGTGTGTCCTTGCAGCTGATGGAGGCCTTGTCTGGGGTCACTCGCAGGTCCACTGGTCTGATCTGGCACCACTCGACCGAACATCTGAACAGGACTGAGGTGCAGTGACGGCAGGAGGGGGCAGGGGGAGCTGTGGAACATATGGTTGGACACAGGAACCTGCAGGAGAGCCATGTTTTTTTTTTTCTGAAATGGTGGAGAAAATAACATTTAGTCTAATTTTAGCACCAATACATCCTGAACAACCAATATTCTCATCGTCTATTTTGAGATTTCGCTTTGTTTCAGATGACATCACCACGTTCTATAGGCCAATGATATTTAATATAGATGAGGGAAGGTAAAATTAATATTGTTAAAATGCAGATTTGTGTAATTCAGTGAGTTCTCGGTCTAATCATTGATAGAAATGACCAGGTTCAACCACAGACGGTATAAAGTGGACTAAGTGAGTGCGACGTCACCCACAGCGTTCAGCTCCAGTCAGATGAAGCTCGTCGAGGCTGGAGCAGGTATAACGGACAATCTGGAGCCGAGTTTTATATTTGGTATTCCGATTCTGAGTATCATAGCAACCAAAGAGCCAATCTGGAGCGAGGCTGTTGAAGGTAACGCCCCTTTCCGCTTAACAACGCTGTCAATCAAACCCGTTGCTAACAGGAACAACTTCGGGGAAAGACGGCAGCTGATTTGTGTGTTATTAACGTTTAAATGTTGAGTTACAGACAAAATAGCAAAATAAAAACCCCAGGATTAACCCTCTCACATGGAGCGGGACAGCAGCAGTTACAAAGAGAAGAGCGATGTTTTTTTCAATAGTAAGTGAATTGGAGCCAGAGTCGATGGAAGCGCGCCCATGATCACTTCCTGTTTGGAGCGCGGTGGCTAGCAGGTTAGCTCTGTCCACTTATATAAACAGTCTATGGATTGTGAATTAACTTTTTGGATATTTTATGGTAAAGTACAATGTGATCCATAGAGAAATCTGGCTCTTTCCGCCTTCTTCTGAGAGTATGACATCATCACACAGTCTCCGCACACAAAGCGGCGAGGTCTGAGCTGTGTGTGTGCGTGCAGACTTTCAGCACACACACACATTTTACACACAATATGCCACGTAATAATAATAATTGTGGTGTTCTCTGGGTTTTGTTGGATTTCAGATAACACTGCAGTGATTTTTTTTACTTGTGAATCACATTTGCAGAGTGTACCTGCTCTGTTCACACCAGAGACGTGTGTTTCAGACTGTGACAGCTCCATTTAACAGTCTTTACAACACATCATTTCCTTCAAATCAAACCTAATTGAGTTTGTGTCTCTCGTGTGAGCGCAGAAGAACAGGGTTTTCCTTTCAGCACTTTCACCGCCTTTGGAATGGTTCTATCAGTCACTCAGTGTTCTGTGGGCACAAGGCACAAGGGGATATTAGGCTGAAAGAACTTCTGGAGCTTTTAATCGCAGAGATACAAACTTTTTTCCTCATTAGAAACGTACTTTTGGTTGAGTTTTGGTTCATTCACTTATGTTTGAGCAGTCGGTCAATGCAATAATTCAATTCATCTTTAATCCAGACTCATGGGCTGTGTTTAAAACAGACAGAACATTTATGTTTTAAAAAAAGCCACACGAGTGTCTCCACCTGCTGGACTGGAGCATACTGCACTGAATCTTATGTTTGTGAGTAACATTATTTCATTATTCAGCTGCAAATAAAGCTGGACATTACAGTTCTAAGTTAAGCAAAGTGTTCACCCGATCTCGGTCGCACTAGTGCATCAAGGCCTCCTCAAGAGCACCCGTAAAGAGTAGCAAATGCCGCACAGTGCAAGTACACCCGCAAAGAGTACTTGCAAAGTGCACCCGTGAAGAGCACCCACACAGAGCACCCACAAAGAGCACATGCAAAGAGCACCCGCGAAGAGCTAACATACAGTGCAGCTTCAAGGAACACCCAGAAACAGCATCCTCAAAAAGCACCCACATAGAGCACTCGTAAAGAGCACCTGCAAAGAGCACCTGCAAAGAGCACACGCAAAGAGCACCCTCAAGGAACACCCACAAAGAGCACCCACAAAGCCTCATAAGCCACTTGCAGCCTTTACACACTGTTCTTGCGTTATAAGTCCAGAGGGGGGCAGTGTACATCAGCGAACAATATGATTTAAACAAAATGAACTTTACATCATCAGAACAAGAACCAAAGTCGTGCATCAGGGTGTTCACCTGAACCACAGCCAGAGACGAGCTCCAAACTCACACACAAGTTTAGATTTTTACTGTTGTATTGTTATAAACTCTACATAGTATTTCTCTCTGGAGAGGTGGAATCTTGACCCCACTGCATGATGTCATCAGGTGGTATTTATTTATCGTCATGTAAACTGATGATGGACAGGCTCTACTCTCTTTGTACAAAAATATGACTCTGACAATTACAAATCACGTATGACAAGTTTTATGTTTTAGCATCAAAATAAACTGTCCTGACGTTTAAAAGTCTAAACAAGGAAACAGGGCAAAACATTTCAAACTGATTGTTATCTCTGTGTCCATAGTATTCAACAAGTATTTAATAATTACAGGTCTATGGGTAGTTTTCAGGTTGATGATGTCATACTCCCAGTTTTCCTTGAGAACATTGTACTTTTCCACGAAATATCCAAAAGGTAAAATGTTAAACTTGATCATTTCTATCAGTGTCTAGACCCAAGATCTCTCTGTAATACAACCGAAGCCTGCATTTTAACAATATACATAAATGAACGTAGCTAACCTACTAGCCGCTGCGTTCCAAATAGAAAGTGATCATGGGCACAGTTCTGGCTCCATCGACTCTGGCTCCAATCCACTTTACATTGAACAACTATCCTCAATCTCTCTGTAACTGCTGCTGTCAGACTCGTCATTTTGGTCTTAAAATTAACCCGCTCTACATGATCCTGGGGTTTTTATTTCACTACTGTGCCCGTAAAACAAATTTCCCCGAGGTCGTTCCCGCTAGCTTTAGCAACAGGTTTCACTGCCAGCGTTGCTAAGCCCCCGCTCCCTGCTAAACCGGTGGAGCGGCGGGAAGGGGCGTTACCTTCAACCGCCTCGCTCTGGATTGGCTCTTTGGTTGCTATGATACTCGTGGTCTGAATTACAAATATGAAGCTCCAAATTAGCCGCTATACCTGCTCCAGCCTCGATGAGCTTCATTTGGCTGTAGCTGAACGCTGTGGGTGACGTCACACTCACTCAGTCCACTTTCTTAACCAGTCTATGGCTGCAATCCGTCTGTATTAGATGTCGCTGGCCTATAGACCTTTGTGATGTCATCTGAAACCCAAACCCGGTATAACGCTGACGGACTGCACCCTGTATCCGCCGCTCTGTTTGCAGTTTTGGCGAATCACTTTTGCCATCATTGGCCTGTGTGTGGGGCTCATTTGCATAATATTTCATTGACTCTGCTGTTTACGAGTCACATTTAGCCCTGTTGTCCCCTAGCACAGGTGAGCGGCTCCCGGGGCCCGAGGCAGTGGAAAAATCACCTCCCAGTTTGACGTAGCTCTGTTTGGATCACAGATGACAGCTGGCCTTTTTGGACCGTGCCTCTCCCTCCCACAGAGCAGTAACCTGGCTTTAGGATGCTCGCCCCAGTCCAGAACGATACAGGGTGTGTGTGTGTGTGTGTGTGTGTGTGTGTGTGTGTGGTGTGTGTGTGTGTGTGTGTGTGTGTGTGTGTGTGTGTGTGTGTGCGTGTGGCTGGCGTTGGCTTGTTCACTGGCCATCTGCAGACCCCCGGCGATCTGGCAAAGGTGGGCACAGGAAACCATAGACACAGTTTGAATACAATCACTCAGAGGTGGGCTGTAATCGCTACGTTACATGTACTGGAGTAACTTCTTAAGAAATTTTACTTCTTTGCCTAGTTCTCTGATCCCATATTTCTATTTCTACTATATGTTTTTGTAGTTACAGTACTCTTTCTTTAGTAAAAGTTTTGGTTTCTTTTCCCACAGTGAGTCTATGGCTGTGTTCAAACTTAAAGGTCCTATATTACAAAAAAATTGACTCTTGTGAGGTTTAAGTCATGTTATAATGTTGTTTCCTCCTCAAAAACAGACCTGGAGTTGTGTTTTGTTTCATTCACACATGTTTGAGTTACACTTTATTATTAGTCTATCTACATCTCCAAAGCTCAAATGCTCTGTTCCACCTTGTGATGTCATGAAGTGGTAGTTTTCAAGTTAACAGCTACATTTTACCTTTAGTTCAGTAAAGATTAACAATCCCAGGGCTGAAATGATCCAAATGATTCTAGTGAAGATGTATGGAGTTTAAAAACACAGTGGAGCACTTCCTGTATTACCACATGATGACATCACAAGGTGGAACAGAGTGTTTTGAGCTTGTTTTGAGCTTGAGCTGTTTTTGTTTTGAGAGAAGAACTCAGCCTAAATATTCAGGGTTTGTGTGTTAAACATGAGAATGAAACAAAACACAACTCCAGGTCAGTTTGTGATGAGGAAACAACATTATAACATAGATCAGAGAAAAGTGACATATGAGCCCTTTAAAACTATAGTATGTAACTTTCTGACAAATAATAAAAAAAATAGACTAAATTAAAAGTTTGTTTCATTATACTACGTTCTACGTTTTAATCATTTTGATAGAACATTTGAATAATGATTTGCAAAAACTATTTATTGGGTGGTGTTTGTGACTGGGTGGTGTTGGTGGTGTTTGTGACTGGGTGGTGTTGGTGGTGTTTGTGACTGGGTGGTGTTGGTGGTGTTTGTGACTGGGTGGTGTTGGTGGTGTTTGTGACTGGGTGGCGTTTGTTCAAAATTGTAGTGGAGAAGAAAGTACAGATACCTGCTCCCAAATGTCGTGTAAAAGTGGTATTTGTAATGCACTGGGTGGTGTTGCCTCTCAAAGTTTTGTGACTATCATCATTTTTCATTGTTTCACTCTGGGTGGTGTTGGTAAACTGTTTGTAGCCACAGGGTGGTGTTGGGGCAGACTTTGTGACTGGGCCATCAGCGTTTGTTCAAACCACCAATAGTGGAGACCACTTTCATACAGATACCTGGTCCCAAAAGTGTCGTGTAAAAGTAAAAACGACATGTACTTGTAGCGGGTAATCCTCTTCACAGGTTGGTCAGAGCCTCTCAAAGTTTTACAATTATCAAGTAAATTTTTACATTTTTACAGAACACAAACTTGGTGATGGTAAACTACTATTGCAGACAGAATGTGCCAGGTACAGCCCCCCCGACCACCACAATCTGCACACAGGAACACCTTCATACTAGACAATGTGGGACTTCTGGTGTCTGGTCCCTTGTAGACACAACAGGTTCACAGAATGAATTTACCTTTTGATTATTTCATGACAAACTACAATGTTTATTATTAATAGAGAAAACATTCTACGATCTGAACCAGTGCATATGTTATGTGTCTGTGTGTAAAAAGACAAAATACACCTCTACAAACACAGATTCTTGCTGAAATCTCTGAGTTCTGGTTGCTACAGTGAGGAACTATAATCACTGACCAGCGAAAGATCAAAATGCTTTTCAGTTTCGAGCGATCGTGATGAGAGACGAAGCCCGGGGCCAAATCTTTCTCAAACTCCGAGCTCCAAAAAGTGATGTGATATTATGAAATGCAAAGGAGGAGATGAGTTTTATTCTGTGTGCTGAGCTAAGCTGGTTTCTTCTGCAGCAGCTCTGAAGGCATCAAACTCCACGTTAAGTGTGATGGATGGAGCGACGAGACCAAAGTTCATTAGAGGCTTATTACTGAATTGGCAGAAATCGATGGTGTAGTCCAGGCTCATTGTTTAGACTCTCGATGAGTTCTTCAGAGCCTCAGTATCGATGAAGATTATGAGCTTAAAGAAATCACGATGATGAAAGAGACAGTGATGCAAAGCTATGAATGTGTTCTAACTTACACTTGTAGAGTTGGGACTAAACGAGGAATAATTTTCAGCTTTTTTTTCAGCGTAAGAGTCCAAATTATGTTCTGTGTCCTGATTGGCTAAGGGACTGTATTGGTGTCTATTGGCTGAGGGACTGTAGACCATGTGTTCTGCGTCCTGATTGGCTGAGGGACTGTAGACCATTGTGTTCTGCGCCCTGATTGGCTAAGGGACTGTAGACCATTGTGTTCTGTGTCCTGATTGGCTGAGGGACTGTAGACCATTGTGTTCTGCGTCCTGATTGGCTGAGAGGACTGTAGACCATTGTGTTCTGCGTCCTGATTGGCTGAGGGACTGTAGACCATTGTCCATCAGTCTCCTCCATGCTGTGTCTCTTATACATCAGGGGTCCCCAACCTTTTTTGCACCATGGACCAGAATAATGTAGGTTCAGCCAAATTTACATAAATGTAGAATATAGAATAATTGTACAAAATAAGGCCGATACTTCACAGATTTCACCCATTGCGGGTTATTTTTAGAACAATAAGTGAGAGACCACTATAACAATACCTGGACCAGTCTAGGATTAAACCAGGACTAAACTACCGCGGAACTTTGCAGGACCAAACCAAGACAACGTAAAAGTTTTTTGCTGTAATGTCATGCTGGAGGTGAAGTTCTGCATGTATGTGTATGGCGGAATGTTCACCAGTTACCATGGTGACATGATACACACATTAGCAAACGATGGTCTGAAAACTCGAGAAAAAATGCAAAATTGATTCAAACAACACATTTTCAGGAGCCTGTGATCAATCCGAGCGTTCATGGTCCAGTTTAGGAGTTTGATCTTCAACAAAAACGTGATAAAACTGACAAAACAGTTGGCTAATGCTAGCTAGCTTGTGACTGTAATGTTATTTGAGACGGACTTGTTTAACAGCACAGATCAGCTCACCTGTTTTAGTCCCAGCTAAGTCTGATCTTTCTGGTCAGATTGTGTTAAAACAAAACTCAGAATAAAGTCTAACAAAACCTCAGACAGAGCAGTGCCTATAGTTAGCATCACACCCTCTGGGAATGTTGATGTCAGCTGCAAAGTATCAATAAAGAACAATACGAAGCAAAATAAAACGAAGTGAACACATGAAACAAATAACGTCTGGAGCTGGATCCCTGGGCGATTAAAAATATGGATTTCTTTTTGAGTTTTTCTACGGTTTTGGTTAAATTACACACATTTGGTACGAGATTTCTGAGCTTTCAACCATGTTACAGTTGTTTCATGTTCTAATTTACCCTCGTAAAGTTTTATTTAGCTCGAGTCCTGTGTGTCTGTGTAATCGTGATCCTTGTTCTGATCAACTTCTGCTTTCACCACCACCACAGCTCTTCATTCTATCATTTTAGTTTCCTTATTGGTGATACGTGCAGGATTTTTGATATATAATTTTGACACAAATACAAAAAAAAAAATGCACAGCTTGTTAGCGTGATGTGCAGCTGTCCACAGGAGCGGTGTTGACTTTTACGGCGATGTGAATGAATGAATGAAGTTTATTTGAGTAAACGATCACGAACAATCACATTTATCATATATAAGATTTGCACAGAGCTCAAAAGGAGATACTTATATTAGCTTACCCCCGACTTTATCTACAACAAAAGCAGAAGCATATAAAAGAAAAAAACTAAACCTAATAATAATAATCAGAGTGAAAATGCCTCATACAAACTAGAGATGCACCAGATGCTTGTTCCGTTTCTTAATTAAATGACGTGACAGAACTTGTTACCGAAGTGTAGGTGAGTATTCATAGTTTCGACTGTGATCCCTCTTCAGTGACATAGTTTTTAAATACATTTACCTTGTACATTCTTTTAAAGTTTACTAATGAGACGCTGCATTTTAAGCTTTCATCTAGTTCATTCCAGAGATCAGCTCCACGTCGAGAAAAAAACAGACTTTTCAGGGTCGTACGAGTGCACTGTTTCTTAAAATTCATTTGACCCCTCATTATTTATTATTATTATTTTGGAGAAGATTGTAACGTAACGTAATTTTTCCAACGCAGAAATCAGCAAACTTCTTTTATTAAGCTGTTTAAAATGTCCAACTTATAACATAATGATCCACGGGTGTCAGAGATTAAAACTACAGCAGACGCAAGCACAATATGTCGTCTTTAAAGATGTTAAATACATGTTTCCGGTCTGAATTACATCCCATCTGAGTAAGAAAAATGATCTAAATCCAGTGAAAAAAGCTGCTTGACTTTGCCCTTTAGACAGAGCCCATGAAACTTTTAATACAATACAACAGTGTAAAAATCAGCACTCCACGGCAGCCTCTGCTTTAGCCCCTGGTGCCTCACTGCAAAAAGACACTTCTTGATCATATTTGTTGAATTCACTGAAGCTGATTAGAGCAAACGTGTTGAAAACCCAAGCTGCTTTACCTAATCCCTCAGATTAGTTTAAAATTATAAGAGCCTTTCTAGTCTCTCTGTTCAAATCCACCACACTCGTCGCTTTTGGCAAAGTACCTAGACTTAGTTCTGGTATCTCTCCACTGTCACCGCTCTCCCTTTGGCCACCGCTGTGAAGCAGGACGACCAGGGACCCGCAGTTCTTGCCAGAGCGGCCCGCTGCCAGAGCATGTTTGGAGGCTAAGACGAGGAGAGGATGTTGCGAGGAAGTGGAGCCCAGAGCTGGTAGAAGATTAACCCAGTAGCCCATTTGAGAAGGGTCCAGGATCCCCGTCTCCTGGGACAATGCGGGCTTGGGTTGTTTTGTTCGGGGGGGGATGAGGACAGCTTTTGTTCTTGGAGATTCACTCGGTCAAAACTACGCGGGATCTGCTCACAAAGAGACTTGACAACAGAAGTTTACAGGGGGCACTAAGCAGAGACGCATGAACTCGGTGCACTTTTGTGTCTCAGTTTGACAGTTAAAAGACCTTAAAAAGAGTTTGACTAAAACGTGTCTTACCCATAGACCGTGTAAAGAAGTGGACTAAGTGAGTGTGATGTCACCCTTAGCGCTCAGGTCCAGTCAAATGAAGCTCATCGAGGCGAGAGCAGGTATAGGGGACGATTTGGAGCCAAACTTGTGGCTAACGGGAGCAACTTTGGTGAAAGAAGGCGCCTGATTTGCCTGTTCATATGTTGATTTATGGACACAATAGTGAAATAAAAACCCCAGGATCATGTAGAGCGGGATAATACGAACATTTTAGACCAAAATGATGAGTCTGACAGCAGCAGTTACAGAGAGAGGAGACTGTTTTTCAATGTAAAGTGAATTGGAGCCAGTCGATGGAGCCGGAAGTGCCACATGATCACTTCCTGTTTGTTCAATTTACCTTTTGACACTTGATAAAACTGAATGTGAGTTGTTCTGCTGTGTTTATTTAACTGAAATTTGATAAATTAGTTATTAATTTTAACTTAATAAATGCATTATAGGGTATATATATCCTGGCCCGGCCCCTCGGTTAAATTTTAGAACTCATTGTGGCCCGTGTGTCAGAACGTTTGCCCACACCTGCCCTATGTTCTTGCCCCAGTACAGATGTATTGTATGAGCAGCTCTGAGGTCAAAATAAGTCCACTTTGTGCTGTCTACGTCCAATTTTAAAGCATTTTATGGTCTGATAATTAAGAAGTGCGTGTTAGCATGCTAGTTGGTGTTAATTTAACGTCACAGCAAAACTCCGCACTCCCCTCTGAGAGTTGGCAAAAGTCTTTATAAACCCATTACAGTGAATCATTAGGATGCTCTGAGGTAAGTGAGGAATGACTCTGGACCAGCCGTTTAACATGAACTAGTTCTGTTTTTCAGGGTTTTACTGATGTGTTCATGTGCTCCTCGGGAACTCTGGAACATTTTGAAAACTGCACCTGAACGCTCACAGACGCACAAACATCTAGGGAACTCGGGTGAAAGCCTCGTGCACCTGACGTCAGCGTCTGTGTGGAGACAAACCCAAATCAGCTGATCATTTAGCGAAAACTTTTGAGCTTTTTGACTAAACCGTTTTAATTTTACAGGTTTAGTAAATTGACCTTTATCGTAAGAACAACAGATCAAACCAAGAAAGAAAGACTTGTGTTTTGTTTCATTCGCACATGTTTAACTCACAAACCCTGCAGATTTAGGCTGAGTTCTTCTCTCAAACTGAAAACACTCAGTTCCACCTTGTGATGTCATCATGTGGTGATACAGGAAGTGCTCCATTGTGTTTTTAATCTCTATACACCCTTTCACTAGAATTATTTAGATGATTTCAGCTCTGGAATTGCCAATCTCTACTGAACTAAAGGTAAAAAGTAGCTTTTAACTCGAAAACTACGACTTCATGACATCATAAGGTGGGACAGAGCGTTTTAAGCTTTGGAGATGTTACAGACTAATAATAAAATGTTACTCAAACATGTGTGAATGAAACAAAACACAACTCCAGGTCTGTTTTTGAGGAGGAAACAACATTCTAACATGACTTAAAGCTACAAGAGTCACTTTTGTGTAATATAGGACCTTTAACTAATTACCAATGTAATGGTAGCTAGCTTAAGAAGCAAATAATTAGCCTATGAGAAATCTGATTCAAAAAGGTTAAAAAAACTCACTCTTGGTTCAGTTTTATTCACACGTTTCTGTCCCTCTGTTTCGTGAAGTGAACCAAGAGTGAGACAGTCTACAGAGTCTACACAGAAACACCTTTGAGAAAACTAACAGCAGCACATCTTAGCGGTTTGCTCTACTAAAACCCCAACATCTCACCCTGGGCCCCTGAGGACCTCACGAACATGAACGCAGCATAAGACGGTAAAGATCAGGTACAGCGCCTTTGAGATGCACGGTGTAGTTGGATTTGTAGAGTGTTCAGATGTTGGCAGAACATTGTCTCCTAACACCACGAGAGACGGAGCAGATCTGTGTTTTCATGAGTTCACAGAGGCTCGAGTAGCACTTCTCACAAGCCGTTATTTGTCTTGGCGCTGGTCCCGTCTGTGGGGTCAGTGCGATTCTGTCACGACTGTTTGAATAAAAGGCTGGTGTGGGCCGAGCTCTTGTGTTTGTTTCATTTGTGGATGAGTAAGAGCGTATGGACAGGACGCTGCCTCTTATCCATGTGGATTTATTTTCATTAGACGTTCGACCATGTGACACTTCACTCTGCTCAGTGTGTGTGTGTGTGTGTGTGTGTGTGTGTGTGTGTGTGTGTGTGTGTGTGTGTGTGTGTGTGTGTGGTGTGTGTGTGTGTGTGTGTGTGTGTGTGTGTGTGTGTGTGTGTGTGTGTGTGTGTGTGTGTGTGTGTGTGTGTGTGTGTGTGTGTGTGTGTGTGTGTGTGAGTGTGTGTGTGTGTGTGTGTGTGTGTGTGTGTGTGTGTGTGTGTGTGTGTGTGTGTGTGTGTGTGTGTGTGTGTGTGTGTGTGTGTGTGTGTGTGTGTGTGTGTGTGTGTGTGTGTGTGTGTGTGTGTGTGTGTGTGTGTGTGTGTGAGTGTGTGTGAGTGTGCGGCTTCTTCTTAACAGAGTGAGGCAAATCTGCAAAATGTTCTGTGTGTGTGTTTGTGTGTATGTGCGTGTATGTATATGTGTGTTTGTGCATGTGTATTTGCACATGTGTGTGTGCATGTGCATGTGTGTGTATGTGCCTGCATATGTGTGCATGTGTTAGTGCGTGTGTATATGTGTGTGTATGTGTGTGTTTGTGTGTGCGTCTATGTTCATGTGTGTGTGTATATTTGTGTATGCATGTATGTGCATGTGTGTGTCTGTGTGTGTATATGTGTGTTTGTTGTGTATCATGTGTGTGCATGTGTGTGTGTATATGCCTGCATGTGTGTGTTGTGTTAGTGTGTGTGTGTGTGTATGTCTATGTCGTGTGTGTGTGTGTTATGTGGTGTGTGTGTGTGCATGTGTGTGTGTGTGTGTGTGTGTCTGTGTGTGTATGTTCATGTGTGTGTTCATGTGTGTGTGTGTGTGTGTATATGTGTGTGTGTTTGTTCATGTGTGTGTATGTGTGCATATGTGTGTGTGTTGTTGTGTATGTGTGTTTATGTGCATATGTGTGTGTGTTTGTTCGTGTGTGTATATGTGTGTGTGTGTGTATGTTCGTGTGTGTATATGTGTGTGTGTGTTGTTCGTGTGTGTATATGTGTGTGTGTGTGTTTGTTCGTGTGTGTATATCATAGTTTAAAATTTGTTGAGCCATAAAAGTTCAATTTCCAAACCGGTGGTGAAGTGTATTAATAAATCTGCTTCACTTTTGTCTCTTCTTCTCCAAACAGACCTGTCCTTTTTTCCTCTCTGACTGATATGAGTTGACATTTCACATCCTCACTCTCTTAATTTTTCTTTTTTCAATGTAATTTCAGAGCTCGTCACCTGAAAAACTCATAAAGACACTTTGTTTGAATAAAGACAGCGGCAGCAGCTCAGTTGGTCGAGCGTTTGTCCACTGATCTGAAGGTTGGCGGTTTGAATCCCACTCTCGACATACACATATATGTAAAAATGACACTTTAGTCTTGCCAGATCTTGTCCCATCTCTAATCTGTGTCTTTTCATAGTTTCGATACCTTCACTGAGAATCTACAACGTGAGAAATAAGGAGAAAAAGTGTGTATAAACTGTGATATCGCTGTGGCATTGGGCGATGACTCTTTAAAACCAGTGTGAATGGAGCAGAATGGAGCTATGGGCGACCACTGAAGACCTCTGACCTTCACGACTCAAAAAGCTTTCAGAAAACGAGACAAAAGGCAGATGTCGGACGCCTTTTTCAGGAGCGAGAAGCGGAAGTTACTGCTGATCCTCCCACGGAGCCGGACAGAACAACACAAACCGACACAATACCACAAACACACGGGACTAAAGTTCAACAGAGACATGTGACAGTGGAACATAGCACAAGCTGAGGAGAAACGGGGACACGCCTCCTGCTCCGACGCCGCCGAGATAATTTATATGTTTTCAGACCAAAGTTGAGTTTGGGTCTTTTATCCAGGCTCGAACACTAACACGCCATGAAAAGTTACGAGGTCAATGTAATGTGAGAACTTACGCTGTGGTTTGCTCTTTTCCAGGCCTCAACTATCGTATAATGATCTACACGAAATTAAATAAGACAAGGATTTATATTTTAGTTTAAAGGGCCCGTATTACACTTTTTTCTTTTCTATTTTCTATGTTCTGATGTTGTTTCCTCGTCACAAACAGACCTGGAGTTGTGTTTTTTTGTTTCATTCACACATGTTTAACACACAAACCCTGCAGATTTAGGCTGAGTTCTTCTTGCAAACAGAAAACTCTCTGTTCCACCTTGTGATGTCATCATGTGGTAATACAGGAAGTGCTCCACTGTGTTTTTAAACTCCACACACCTTCACTAGAATCATTTGGATCATTTCAGGTCTGGAATTGCTAAACTCTGCTGAACAAAAGGTAAAAGGAGCTGTTGAAAACTACCACTTCATGACATCACAAGGTGGAACTGAGTGTTTTGAGTGTATTTTCCGGACTATATGTCACTCCGGAGTATAAGTCGCACTAGCCAAAAAATGCGTAATAATGAAGAAAAAAAAAAACATATATAAGCTGCACTGGACTATAGGTCTTATTATTTGGGGAAATTTATTTAACAAAATCTGAGACCAAGAACAGACATTTTATCTTTAAAGACAAGTTATAAAATTAATAATAAAGCACGCTAACGTAACACATTTATATTTATTCAGCTCCATGAAGCACAGACACAACTGAACACGAGTCTGGTTTGTTAACGTCAGATATTAACAGTTAATCACAGAACTAAAGCAGAAAAAACAAGCAACAAGTTTACTCTGGATCTCACTGCAAATCACTAAATCCACTGAAATCTTCATCCTCAGAGTCGCTTCTGAACAACTCCACCTGCTCCAGAAGTAGATGAAGCACCGTTTCCTTGTGGCTGTCATACTGGTACAAGTCCAAAGTGCCTCGTGCAGTTCTCAGTGGGACAATAACGAAGACGTGAAATTCTATACTTGAATAATTTAATATATAAGTCACATCTGAGAATAAGTCGCTCCCCTGGACAAACTATGAAAAAAGTGCGACTTATAGATCAGAAAATATGGTAATAATAAAGTGTTACTCAAACCTGTGTGAATGACACAAAACACAACTCCAGGTCTGTTTTTGAGGAGGTCACTACATTATAACTCGACTTAAAGCTCACATAGGACCTGTAAGTTTTACATATGACTCCGTGTTTGAACCAGACGTTAGACTGGTCTCATTATCCAGAGGAGCTACAGTGGATCACAGGATCACGTTATTTCTGTGTGCGATTGCATCAGGAAGTGCAACCTTGACCAATTTAAAACTGCAAATTACAAACGTGACTTTATTACTGCAGGGACCACTGTTCTACATGTGAATGTTTCATTGGAAAAACATAAACTTAAAGGTCAACACTGTAACTTTTCTAGTTGGGGGCGGGTCATCTGCTTGTCTCCCTCCCTAGAGATGTCATTGCTTTGCCTGGAATATTCAACAATATGGAATTAAACTTGGGCTTATTATGCAAAAAAGACATTTTATTTTTGGTACTATATTAACTCGTCAACAGGGGGCAGAATAAAACCAAAAATCTTTAGATCTTTAAAGGTCCTGTATTACACAAAATTGACTCTTGTGACGTTTAAGTCATGTTATAATGTTGTGACCTCCTCAAAAACAGACCCAGAGTTGTGTTTTGTTTCATTCACGCATGTTTGAGTAACATCTGTCAACATCTCCAAAGCTCAAAACGCTCTGTTCCACCTTGTGATGTCATGAAGTGGTAGTTTTCAAGTTTTCCGCAGCTATATTTTACCTTTAGTTAAGTAGAGATTGTCAATTCCAAAGCTGAAATGATCCAAATGATTCTGGTGAAAGTGTGTGGAGTTTAAAAACACAGTTGAGAGCACTTCCTGTATTACCACATGATGACATCACAAGGTGGAACAGAGTGTTTTCAGTTTGAGAGAAGAACTCAGCCTAAATATGCAGGGTTTGTGTGTTAAACATGTGAGAATGAAACAAAACACAACGAGTGACGAGGAAACAACATTATAACATAGATCAGAAAACAGCGCAACACGGGCCCTTTAAATCCTTATCTTTTCATATAATATTTACCGTCTCATTCTGGTCGCTATATAAGCTCAACTTGAACCTAAATGTAAAAAGCTAATCCGTTCTTCATTATAGCTCTGTTCTTTAAGTGTCCATTGTAAAGACATCAGCACATTACCCCGGCGAGTTTGACCTCAGGGGACTCGGTGATAACGCCACTGGAGCTAATTCAGTTTCAAAGGAGGAGAGGAGGATGTAAAGCTCCATTCATAGTTCACTCAGACCATGAAGAAGACTCTTTACGGCCAAAACGCACACAAAAACACACTGCTAGGTCCCCACTTTGAATCATTAGCATGCTCTGACGCTGACTGAGGCTGTGGTGGAGAAATAACATCTACAAATAAACGCATATATGACATTATTCAAACTAGGCTGAGTCTGATTGGATAAAAGTTTGAGTGAAGACAGTGTTGGTGGCATGTTTTACACCAGTAGGAGGTGCTGTTGTGTAGGTTACGTCTAAAAAACACTCCAGAGAAAAGAAACGGTTTGAGAGGGGAGTTAAAGAAGCTATTTTTGTAAGGAAACACAATCCTTCCTTAAACAGGGATGGGAGCCTTAGACATAATCACTCACCGATCTGCAACTCCATCCTCAGACCCAAAACAAACAGGAACAAAGAGAACAATAGACGGCCATTACAGGTTCAATAGGGTCGTTAAGGCTGAAACTGGAGACAATAGGTGTTTACAGCTTCAGTGGTTCCCTTCAGACAGATATAAGACAGTGTCCAGCAGTAATCTGACCAGAACTGAAGACGAGCAGCCAAACGTCTTCACTCCTACAACGATTTGTCCAGCGATTTAATTTCGTCTTTTGCCAGGTTACATCTACATAAGTGTGGGTCCCCATATGCTCCTCCAGAAGTTTGTTGACCACTACACAGTTATTGAATGACTTTGTGATTTAGTAGAAGTGTTAATGCTCAGTGGGACAGTAGGCGACAGTGGCTCAGTTCCTAAAGTGTTTGTCCACTGACCCATTGGCGGTTCGAATCCCTCTCTCAACATAAACATCATCGGTTGAGTGATCAGATCCCAGCCGTTGTGTCCTTGGGGCTGGTGTCTGAATCGGTGAGGGGTTTCTCGAAGGTGGAAAATAATAATGAGACCATTCCCAATGTCTATATGTCTGTAACAATCTGTAAGGACTGAGCACATTATAGACCAGTATAGCTCACCTAGGCGTTTATTCTTTTTTTAGCCATAAAAATCATGTTAAAGGAAGTATCAGCATGTACTTTTACCTTTTTTCACACAATTACCTCTATTTCACATAACCATCCTTATTTTTCCTTTGATGCATCAAATATCTGACACCTGCGCTCTGATTGGTCATCTTCGAGGGACAACGTAAGCAGTTTACCGTAATGACAGTAAAATATTTAAAGAGCCCCATGCCTCTACTTTGAGACGCTGTTTGAATTTTCATGAAGCACAATTGGTTGCGGAGTTAATAGAAAGTCCACAACCGCGCTCTATCTGCGGCGAAGGTATCCACCACAGTAGGGTTAAGGAGGTTGTAAAATCCATCCAGACAAGACCACAGGACCGTAAACGGGGATAAGGGGGCCTATATATTGTGTCGCACCCGGGATGTTCTTCCAAATGTGTAGAAAGTCAATATACAAAATGTAAATATAAAATACAGCATATGCAAAACTGTTCTTGCACTCGTCCAAAGAGGTTCATCAGATTCTTTTTCCAGACCAACGTTTAGTTCGTTTTCATCCCTGACAGTTTCGACCGCTCACTAGCGCTCTTCCTCACAGTGGTCATGTGATGTTACTGCGACGTGTCCGGTCAGCTGGTTTAAACTGGTTTTGGCTCCGTTTTCCTACAGGTGGAGGCAGGACGACAGCGCCATCTGCAGTCCTGAGAAAGCCGAAACTGTCAGGTATGAAAACAAACTAAACCTTAGTCTGGAAAAGAATCTATTCAAATAAAAAAATAAAAAAATTAAGTTTTTGCACTCCATAAGGCAATTAAACCATAAAAATGATCTCTTTTGGCTCTCAGTCTGTAGAAGTTAAGTTGGATTAGCTGGTTGTTTTCACAGTTTGAGTGGGAGTTGGAGGAGTTTGGACTAACATATGCTTGTGAGTTCACCCTGCTCTCCGGCTGAAGTTCGGCGTTCTCTGTGTATTCATGTATTCTCTTTAAACACGGAGCCAGTGAAGCATGAAGCGGCTCCTTTGACTGAAGCCCATCTCACACTGCTGTGAAATGAGCTGAACATAAGCAGAGCATAAAGAGGAGTGAGCGGGACGGCCCCCTCAGCGCAGACACAGGTTTGAGAAGTCGACCTAAACAAATCAGGGGTTTAAAAGGGTCAAAGGTCAGGCCACAGCACAAGCGCTCGCTGGGCTGTTTCCAAGTCGCTGTCCAAGTCTTCTTCACTTAAGATATTTTCTGAACGTGTTAGCTCCTGATTTTTTTTTTTTTGTCTACTTAAATTTGCTGTATCTGATTTTTTCTGTCTTAAAAATGATTAAACGGTTTGCAGTGGTCCAAAGTTATTCCTCAGTATTCCCCGTGATGACTTAATAAGCGTGTTTCACAGCTTAGATGAGAGCAGAGTTTACAGTGATGGTAAAGTTAGCGACAGTTAGCATGCTAGCAGCACACTTCCTGATTACTGGACAGTGATGCTTGGACATAGTTAGATGCAAACACAGCTGTTTTATTTCTACCTCAAGAGCAGCTGTGAGTACAGGCTCTGTAAACAGGTTAGGACCACATCTCCCACTGAAATTTCAAGAAGTATACGATTTCTACACGAGGAGCAGCTACTTGTTAAGCTTCGAATGTAAATGTTGACTGTGATGCATCAGGATGTTCATCAGGAGACACTCATGAGGTCCAAACCCTGATGAAACCTGTTTAAACTACCCTCCGGACCATCAGACGTGACACCCATGTCAGTGTGGGTTTTTATGGGATAAGATGAGGAGATGTTCTGGGACAGTTGTTGGTCAGTCTACTTGTCTTTGATCGATGCCCTGGGTCTCCAGCTCCTCCTACGTTCGTGTGTGTTGTCCCTGCTGTCTCTCTCCATACGTAAACCTCTCCTGCCATCGGTGTGCTCCTCAAGCTGGCATCTGATTGACTTGTAGCAACGATCCAGAGCCGGGCCAATCCTGGCTCTCCACCTGTGGCAGCACACCTTAAAAGGACCCGCCCCCTGCTGCTGGATTTCAGACTGAATTGCCATTTGTGATACTGTGAACTTTAAATCTTGAAAATTCTGTTACTTACAGAACTCTGAGCTAGTTTTGAATAGTTTTGATCTGTTGTGTTTTACCTTTAACCAGTTTTGAACTCGCTGAGCCTTCTTTTGTTAAAGTTTGTTTGCTGTGTAATTTCACGTTTATGATTATTGTGACATCCTCATTTACCTCGTTATTAAAAGAGACGCTTATTATTTACTTTTTTACATTCAGGGTCGTGTTACTTCCTTCTACCTTACAGTGTGGTTAGGTATTCTGTGTAACCACTGCTATCGTTCATTGTACTGAGGTCATGTGACATAAGGACTGTGATCGCAGCTGTGAGACTCCTACAGGGGGCACTATTTAGGGGTCACGTCATTTTTAGTGCTGTTCGAATGTCCAGTTGGTAAAAAAAGTAGTACACTCAAAATTTCCCACAGTGCACCTTGAAAAGTAGTAGTAGTGGTCACTAAACTGGTCCATATAGACCACAATGCATTGCAAGAATTGGAAAAACAACAGCGCAGCGACAGGTCTTTAACTGGACACAACACGACTGAATGAAGCAGAGAGAAGTGCTGGTTTATCTCACTGTTGATCCCGATTATGAATAAAACACTCTTAAATAAACCATTACGGTGTAAAGTTGCTAGCGTTAGCCGCTTACCTTAGCTCGAGCGAGAATTTCCACATCTCAGGTAATTCAATCTGTTTATGTGAGATCCAGCTCGACAAAAACTTTATTATTTAGACTTTTTTTTAACCAGACCAAGAGTCGCGTGACCCAAATCTCTGTGAACGAGGCTGTACAGAGTCTGTCAAAGAGAGCTGGGCTGTGTAGTGAGTGAGGGGTTAGGGGGTAGGGACTAGGGTGGACACAGCCATAGATATATGACGAATACATGATATATCAGTCTATCTAATAACAAAGTAACTCAATAGGCCACGAACTACTGATAGGGATGATGGAAATGTTAATGCCGGTGTGAGAAAAGTGTGTAAAGTGTGTGGTGAGGGGTTTTACAGAGAATAATTGTATAAAATAAAGCTGACTACTTCACGGATTTCTCCTATTGCGGGTTATTTTTAGAACATAACCCCCACGATAAACGAGGGACCACTGTATTTACTTTCTCCTGTTTGATTTAATAAATTCTCTGGACTTTGTTTCGGTTTCAGGAGTTCTTTATCTCAGCTCAAACTAAAGAACACAAGAGGAGAAGGCTGTTTTCCTCAACAACTGAATGAAATGGCTGTACCCGTCTATAATACCAATACAATTACAAGGTTTATATTCAGACAAAGACACAAAGATAAAGAATGTAAGTGTTCTTCAAAGGCGTAACATCTGTCAGCATCTTGTCGACACAGTTTGGTTCATTTTCTTCATCTCTCTGTCTCTGGTTTCTGCAGAGATGATTGACAGGTAGCAGCTTCACATCACTGAACTGTGAACATGTGAGCTCCACCCATCTACTGTATCCATCTCCTGCTAATTATGAAGCGTCAGTCATTACATAACACCACCATAACACCAACAGGTGGAACAGATAACTCAATATTCACTCCTCAACCTTAGAATAAACATTAAAGTGGGCCTGTTATGTAAAATGGACCGTGTTATTTAGTATGGAAGTTGTATTCAGAATGATTCGTGCATGTTTCAGTCATCTTTTTTACCTGTTTTCACCATCACTGATACACACCTATTACTCTGTACTCACTGCTCTCTCCATTTTTATTTTTTTTTTCTTAAGTGCTGATACTTGTTGGATTCAGCAGCGTTGGAAAGCCACTTTGGCACAAATGAAAAAAGTTCAGCTTTTTAGCGTGATCTGTAGAGAATGATCAGCTCCCATCGGGGATTAGAATGTCCAAAATATAATGTGCCGTATTTTCCGGCTCTGGAGTTTAAGTCGCTCTGGAGTATAAGTCGCTCCAGAGTATGAGTCACACCTGTCGCTCTAGAGTATAAGTCGCTCTCTGGCGTATAAGTCGCTCTGGAGTATAAGTCGCTCTAGTATCAGTCGCTCTAGAGTATAAGTCACTCTGGAGTATAAGTCGCTCTGGAGTATAAGTCGCTCTGGAGTATATGTCGCTCTGGAGTATAAGTCACTCTGGAGTATAAGTCACTCTGGAGTATAAGTCACTCTGGAGTATGAGTCGCTCTGGAGTATATGTCGCTCTGGAGTATAAGTCACTCTGGAGTATAAGTCACTCTGGAGTATAAGTCACTCTGGAGTATATGTCGCTCTGGAGTATAAGTCACTCTGGAGTATAAGTCGCTCTGGAGTATATGTCGCTCTGGAGTATAAGTCACTCTGGAGTATAAGTCGCTCTGGAGTATATGTCGCTCTGGAGTATAAGTCACTCTGGAGTATAAGTCACTCTGGAGTATAAGTCGCTCTGGAGTATAAGTCGCTCTGGAGTATAAGTTGCTCTGGAGTTATAAGTCGCTCTAGAGTATATGTCGCTCTGGAGTATAAGTCGCTCTGGAGTATAAGTCGCTCTGGAGTATAAGTCGCTCTAGTATCAGTCGCCCTAGAGTATAAGTCGCTCTGGCGTATAAGTCGCTCTGGCGTATAAGTCGTCTGGAGTTATAAGTCGCTCTAGAGTATAAGTCGCTCTAGAGTATAAGTCGCTCTGGCGTATAAGTCGCTCTGGAGTTATAAGTCGCTCTAGAGTATAAGTCGCTCTGGAGTTATAAGTCGCTCTGGAGTATAAGTCGCTCTAGTATCAGTCGCTCTAGAGTATAAGTCACTCTGGAGTATAAGTCACTCTGGAGTATAAGTCGCTCTGGAGTATATGTCGCTCTGGAGTATAAGTCACTCTGGAGTATAAGTCACTCTGGAGTATAAGTCACTCTGGAGTATAAGTCGCTCTAGAGTATAAGTCACTCTGGAGTATAAGTCACTCTGGAGTATAAGTCGCTCTGGAGTATATGTCGCTCTGGAGTATAAGTCACTCTGGAGTATAAGTCACTCTGGAGTATAAGTCACTCTGGAGTATAAGTCGCTCTGGAGTATATGTCGCTCTGGAGTATAAGTCACTCTGGAGTATAAGTCACTCTGGAGTATAAGCCGCTCTGGAGTATAAGTCGCTCTGGAGTATAAGTCGCTCTAGTATCAGTCGCTCTAGAGTATAAGTCGCTCTGGCGTACAAGTTGCTCTGGAGTATAAGTCACTCTGGAGTATAAGTCGCTCTGGAGTATAAGTCGCTCTGGAGTATAAGTCGCTCTAGTATCAGTCGCTCTAGAGTATAAGTCGCTCTGGCGTATAAGTTGCTCTGGAGTATAAGTCGCTCTGGAGTATAAGTCGCTCTAGTATCAGTCGCTCTAGAGTATAAGTCGCTCTGGAGTATAAGTCACTCTGGAGTATAAGTCGCTCTGGAGTATATGTCGCTCTGGAGTATAAGTCACTCTGGAGTATAAGTCACTCTGGAGTATAAGTCACTCTGGAGTATAAGTCGCTCTGGAGTATATGTCGCTCTGGAGTATAAGTCACTCTGGAGTATAAGTCACTCTGGAGTATAAGCCGCTCTGGAGTATAAGTCGCTCTGGAGTATAAGTCGCTCTAGTATCAGTCGCTCTAGAGTATAAGTCGCTCTGGCGTACAAGTTGCTCTGGAGTATAAGTCACTCTGGAGTATAAGTCGCTCTGGAGTATAAGTCGCTCTGGAGTATAAGTCGCTCTAGTATCAGTCGCTCTAGAGTATAAGTCGCTCTGGCGTATAAGTTGCTCTGGAGTATAAGTCGCTCTGGAGTATAATTTGCACCGGAGTATGAATTGCACTGGAGTATAAGTCGCTCCGGAGTATAAGTCGCTCTAGTATCAGTCGCTCTAGAGTATAAGTCACTCTGGAGTATAAGTCACACCAGCCAAAAAATGCATAATCCATCCATTTTCTTCCGCTTATCGGGGCCGGGTCGCGGGGGCAGCAGTCTAAGCAGGGACTCCCAGACGTCCCTCACCCCAGACACGTCCTCCAGCTCCTCTGGTGGGACCCCAAGGCGTTCCCAAACCAGCCGAGAGACATAGTCCCTCCAGCGTGTCCTGGGTCTAAAATGCATAATAATGAAGAATGAAACCATATAAGTCACATGTGAGTATAAGTCGCACCTCCAGACAGCAGACACAAGCACAATAGGTCTGATTTAAAGGTTCAATAAGGAACATTTCTGGTCAGAGATCCACACTTGTCTCCATGATGTAATTGGTTGTATTCCACAGTATGGCATTAAGCGTATCTATGTCGGATGAGTCAGAATGTCACTGATAATGTTTAAATGTGTAACTCTATGTCTCAGTTCGTCGGCTGCATTTGAAGGACACTTGCGTCACTTCCGGCGGGACGAGCCCTGTCCCATTTCACGCACATCACGAATGCGGCCGACAAATGTGCCCGGCGTTTCCATGGAGATCGGCCGTGAATGAAGCGTGCATCCGAGCAGTCTTCACGCACTTCTATGTCCCATCATGCACCGCGTGTGACTTCTGCTGCAGGAGAAACAAGGTACATTTTCTTAAGGTTATGTCATTCTCACAACGTTATATTTGCCTATTGACACTCAAACGGAAAGATTAGTTCCTCACTTCATTCAGTCTAAACAGAAATAAACACCTTGACTCCTCTTCACTGAATTAAAAAGAAAAAACAGTGGAGTACTTCCTGTATTACATGATGACATCACAAGGTGTTATATTTGAGAGCAGAACTCAACCTAAATCTCCTCTCCCCTCCTCCTTTCTCTCCTCTGTCCTCCTGTTCTCCCCTTCTTCCCTCTCTCCTCCTCCTCGCTCCCTCTTCCCTCCTCCTCCCTCCTCCTGTCCAGTCTCCTCTCCTCCTCTCCCCTCCTTCCATCTCTCCTCTCTTCTTCTGTCCCCTCCTCCTCTCTGCTCCTCTCCCCTGCTTCTCTCTTTCCTCTCCCCTCCTCTCTCTCCTCTCTCCTTCTGTCCCCTCCTCTTCTCTCCTCCTCCTCCTCCCATCCTCTTGTCTGCTTCTCTCCCCTCCTCCTCGCTCCCTCTTCCCTTCTCCCCTCCCCTTCTTCTCTCTCTCATCTGCCCTCCTCCTCTACCCTCCTCCTGTCCTGTCCTCTCCTCCTCTCCCCTCCTTTTCTCTCTCCTCTCTCCCTCTGTCTCCTCCTCCTCTCTGCTCCTCTCCCTTCTTCTCCTCTTCCTCTCTCTTCCCTCCCCTCTCTCTCTCTCTCTCTCTCTCCTTCTCCCCTCCTCCTCTCTGCTCCTCTCTCCCCTGCTTCTCTCTTTCTTCCTCTCCTCTCCTTCTGTCTCTCCTTCTGTCCCCTCCTCCTCTCTGCTCCTCTCCCTGCTGCTTCTCTCTCCTTCCTCTCCTCTCTTTCTCTCTCTCCTCTCTCCTTCTGTCCCCTCCTCCTCTCTCTTCCTCCTCTTATCCTCCTCTCTGCTCCTCTCCCCTGCTTCTCTCTTTCCTCTCCTTCTCTCTCTTCTCTCTCCTTCTGTCACCTCCTCCTCTCTGCTCCTCTCCTCTGCTTCTCTCTTTCCTCTCCTCTCCTCCTCTCCCCTTCTCTCTCTCTCTCCTCATCTCCCTCCTCCTCTCCTCCTCTCTTTCCCTCCCTCCTCCTGTCCTCTCATCTCCTCCTCTCCTCTCCTTCTCTCTCTCCTCTCTGCTCCTCTCCCCTCCTTCTCTCTCTCCTCTCTCCTTCTGTCCCCCTCTCTCTCTCTCTCCTCCCCTATCTCCCTCCTCTCTGCTCTCCTCTCCCCTCTTCTCTTCTCTCTCCTCTCCTCCTCTCCCCTCCTTCTCTCTCTCCTCTCCTTCTGTCCCCTCCTCCTCTCTGCTCCTCTCCCCTGCTTCTCTCTTTCCTCTCCTCTCCTTCTCTCTCTCCTCTCTCCTTCTGTCACCTCTTCCCTGTGTCAGAAATAATAAATAATTAAAAGTAAAACTGTAATTATTTCCATTCAAACTTTGAAGACAACCAAACCGAACTGAACTTATCTCTCAGCCTCTCCTGGTCTTCACTCTGAGTTTAGTTTTGTAGGTCACACTGTTGCTCTCGCGGCTGTAATGTTTCGCAGGAGTTTTGACAATTAAAAGATCGTAGGAGCAGATGTAAAGTGCGGCTCCGGGAGCTGGTTCTCGTGAGGCCGTTTCCTCTCTGCATATTTATCAAAGTGTCAGAGTCAGGCAAACACGGCTGATACACAACCACTACACACACATATACACACACATATATACACACATATACACACACACAACATTTACACACTGATACACACCACTGCCACTTACAGTAATACACACACATATACACACACACCACTTACACACACACACACACACACACTTACACACACACACACAACCACTTGCACACACACACACATATACACACAACAACCACTTACACACTACATGGACAACCACTGCACACATATATCAATATACACACACACAACCACTTACACACATATACACACACAACCACTTACACACATATACACATATACACACACAACCACTTACACACTAATGGATTACACTGCACAATTATACATACATATATACAGACACATACACACACATACGCATGCACACACACGCATATACACACACACACACACACACACACACACACATACACACATACACACATAACACATACACACACATATACACATGCACACACACGCACACACACATATACACACACCACACACACACACACACACAGGCATGCACACACACATACATTCATGCACATACACACACACATATATACACATGCACACACACACGCACACACACACACACACACACACACACACACACACACACTGAGGAGCAGAGTGAGGGGCCGTCACTTCTGCAGCAGAGTGACGATGAGGAGGAGGTGCAGATATTTAGCACTTCTTCACTTTCCTCCAGACTCTTAACTCTGGCTGAAGTGTTTAGTGCTGCTCTCACCAAACTTATTCACTCTGGGGGAAGTTTGTGACCTTATTTTGATGCTCTACAAATCGTCTTTACCACAGAAGTCACGCAGATGTGTTTGAAAATGCTCTGTTCCACCTTGTGATGTCATGAAGTGGTAGTTTTCAACAGCTCCTTTTACCTTTAGTTCAGTAGAGATTGGCAATTCCAGAGCTGAAATCATCCAAATGATTCTAGTGAAGGTTTGTGGAGTTTAAAAACACAGTGGAGCACTTCCTGTATCCACATGATGACATCACAAAGTGGAACAGAGTGTTTTCTGTGTGAGAGAAGAACTCAGCCTAAATCTCCATTCCCCTCTTTCTTTCTCTCCTTCTCTCTTCTCCTCTCCCCTGCCTTCTTTCTCCCCTCCTCTCCTCCTTCTCTCTCTCCTCTCTCCTCCTTCTCTTTCTCCACTCGCCGTCTCTTCGCTTCTACTCTTCTCTCCTCCTCTTTCCTCCTACACTCTCCTCCTTCTCTCTCTCCTTCTGTCGCCTCTTCCTTTCCTCACCTCTCGCCCCTTCCCTTCTCTCTTCTCTCCTCCTCTCCCTTTCTTCTCCCTCTTCTCTCTCCTTCTCTCCCCTCCTCCTCTCCTCCTTCCTCCTCCTCTCCCCTCCTTCTTTCTCCCCTCCTCTCCCCTCCTCTCTCTCCTCTCTCCTCTCTCTCCTCTCCCCTCCTTCTTTCTCTCCTCTCCCTCTTTCTCTAATGCCCTCCTCCTTCTATCATCCTCTCCTCTCCCCTCATTCTCTCTCTCTTCTCTTCTCCTCTCTGCTCCTCCCCTCTCCTCCTCTCCCCTCCTTCTCTTTCTCTCCTCACCCCTCCTCCTCGCTCTCCTCTTCCCTCCTTCTCTCTCCTCCTCTCCCCTTCTTCTCTCTCTCCTCTCCCCTCCTCCTTCCTCCTCCTCTCTCGTTCTCCTCTCCTCCTCTGCCCTTCTGTCCTTTCCTCTCTCCTTCTGTTCCCTCCCTCCTCCTCTCCTCTCCTCCTCTCCTCCTCTCCCCTCCTTCTTTCTCTCCTCACCCCTCCTCCTCGCTCTCCTCTCCCCTTCTTCTCTCTCTCCTCTCCCCTCCTCCTTCCTCCTCCTCTCTTGTTCTCCTCTCCTCCTATGCCCTTCTGTCCTTTCCTCTCTCTTTCTGTTCCCTCAATCCTCCTCCTTTCCCCTCTGGTGTTAAAAACCAGGGAGGAGATGGTCTGAACTTTTACACTTTTCCTGGTGAAAGTTCCTCTTGTTCTGTTCAAATACAGAACCAACTTTGGAAATGAACAGGTTGAAACCTCGTCTTTTAAACTGAACAGAATCTAAAGTGTTTTTCCTCAGACATGGGGGGGGGGGGGGGGGGGCACTGCAGTGTTTCGCTTGTTGGTTCTGGAGAAGTTGCGTTGGTTCTCATCCCTCTCTTATTTTTTCTCTTTCTTTACTCGTAATCCGCCATGTTTGTTTTGTTTCTGTTTGAAACACTCCAGACAGAGACGAGGGAAGAAATATCACTGCGAAAGATTATACTGCAAAGACAAAAAAATACAAATAAAAATATTCTCTATACTCTGTTCTCTCTCTCCTCTTCTGTGTCTAAAAGAGGGAAGAGGGAGAAGGAGGGAGGAGGAGAGAGGAGAGGAAGAGAGAGGAGAGAGAAGAAGGGGAGAGAAGGAGAGAGGAGGAGGAGAGAGAAGAGAGAGGAGAGAGAAGAAGGGGTGAGGAGGAGAGAGGAGAAGAGGAAAGGAGAGGAGGATGGGAGAAGAGGAGGAGAGGAGGAGGAGGAGAGAGAAGAGAGAGAAGAAAGGGAGAAGAGTAGAGAGGGTGAGAGGTGAGGAGAGGAAGAAGAGACTGAAGGAGAGAGAGATGAAGGAGAGTGTAGGAGAAGATAGGAGAGAAGAGTAGAAGTGGAGAGAAGGCGAGTGGAGAGAGAGAAGGAGAGAGGAGGTTGGGGGCGAGAGAGAGAAAAAAGGGGAGAGAGGAGAGAGATGGATGGGTGAGGAGGAGAAAGAGAAGAGGAAAGGAGAGGAGGAGGAAGGAGGTCAGAAATCACCCAGATGTGATTTCAAAGACTGAGAAGCAAAAGGTCTAAAGTGAAGAGCCAAGGATGACAGTTTAATCTGAACACACTGTTTCAGTAGTTTTAATGTGAACACACTGTTTTAGTAGTTTTAATCTGAACACACTGTTTCAGTAGTTTTAATCTGAACACACTGTTTTAGTAGTTTTAATCTGAACACACTGTTTCAGTAGTTTTAATCTGAACACACTGTTTCAGTAGTTTTAATCTGAACACGCTGTTTCAGTAGTTTTAATCTGAACACACTGTTTCAGTAGTTTTAATCTGAACACGCTGTTTCAGTAGTTTTAATCTGAACACGCTTTTCAGTAGTTTTTTCTGAACACACTGTTTTTCAGTAGTTTTAATCTGAACACACTGTTTTCTGTAGTTTAATCTGAACACACTGTTTCAGTAGTTTAATCTGAACACACTATTTTTGTAGTTTTAATCTGAACACACTGTTTTAGTAGTTTTAATCTGAACACACTGTTTCAGTAGTTTTAATCTGAACACACTATTTTTGTAGTTTTAATCTGAACACACTGTTTCGGTATTTTTAATCTGAACACACTATTTTTGTAGTTTTAATCTGAACACACTGTTTCTGTAGATTAATCTGAACACACTGTTTTAGTAGATTAATCTGAACACACTGTTTTAGTAGATTAATCTGAACACACTGTTTTAGTAGTTTTAATCTGAACACACTGTTTCAGTAGTTTTAATCTGAACACACTGTTTCAGTAGTTTTAATCTGAACACACTGTTTCAGTAGTTTTAATCTGAACACACTGTTTTAATAGTTTTAATCTGAACACACTGTTTTAATAGTTTTAATCTGAACACACTGTTTTAATAGTTTTAATCTGAACACACTGTTTCAGTAGTTTTTAATCTGAACACACTGTTTCAGTAGTTTTAATCTGAACACACTGTTTTAATAGTTTTAAATCTGAACACACTGTTTTAATAGTTTTAATCTGAACACACTGTTTTAATAGTTTTAATCTGAACACACTGTTTTAGTACTTCGCGGTTTCATTTTTTCTGATGATATTCTCGTTTTACTACGAGCTGGAGACTCATTGGCATCAAGTTGTTTTGCAGATAGTGAAGAGCTGCCTCCATCACGGCCGTAAAACTGGAAACATCCTGTTTAGAGCCGTGTTTTCACAGAGTTAAAGCCCCAGTACGTCACTTTGTGTTTCTGCTGTTCTCTTCTGTGTGTTCAGACTCTGTCAGGACCACTGGACTTACTTCTGTTCAAAATGGCCGACCTCTACTGTCCCTCGTGCTACGACCACACTGAATCTGTGAGAAACAAGGAGGAGAGGAGAAAGAGAGAGAAGGACGAGGAGAGAAGGAGAGACAGAGAGAGAGAGGAGACAGGAGGAGGGGGACGAGGGAGAGAAAGAGAAGAGAGAAGGAGGAGAGAATACAGAGAGAAGGAAGGGAGAGGAGGGAGAGAAGGAGAGGAGAGAAAAGAGAGAGAGAAGGAAGAGACAGGAGGAGGGGAGGAGGGAGAGAAGGAGAAGAGAGAAGGAGGAAAGAAGGAGGAGAAAAAAGAGAGAGAAGGAAGGGAGAGGAGGGGGAGAAGGGGAAGAAAGAAGAGAGAGAGAAAGAGGAGAGAAGGAGGAGAAAATAGAGAGAGAGAGGAGAGAAGAGAAGGAGAAGAGAATAGAGAGAGAAGGAAGGGAAAGGAGGGACAGAAGGAGATGGGAGCAGAGAGAGAGAGTGAAGGAGGAGAGAAGAAGGGGGGAGGAGGAGGAGGGGAGGAGAGGAGGGGGAGATGACAGATGAGGAGGAGAGAGAGGAGGGAGAAAAGAGAGAAGGAGGAGAGGAGGAGAGAGGAGGGAAGAGAAGGAGTAGAGAGGAGGGAGAGAAGGAAAAGAGAAGAGTGAGAGAAGGTGGGGAAATAAAGAGAAGAGAGGAGAGAGAGAAGGTGGACAGAAATGAGAGAGAAGGAGGGGAGAGGAGGGAGAGAAGAGAGCAAGAGAAGGGGGGGCAGGAGAGAGGAGGAGGAGGAGAAAGGAGGGAAAATGAGAGGGAGAGGAGGAGGGGGTGAGAGGGACAGAGGAGAAGAGAGGAGGGGGAGTTTGTAACATGTCCGGTGTGAGTGGCTATCAGGCTGCAGTGTGGAGGTGACAGAGGTGAGAGGTGAAAGAGGAGAGAGGAATAGAGAAGAAGAGAGAGCGAGTGAGAGACAGAGCGAGAGGAGTGTGAGAGGAGAGAGAGGAGTGATAGAAGGAGGGGGGCGAAAAAAACATGTCAGATATGAGATTTCCATTGCATCTTTGCACCAGCAGACTTCTCACTAACGACGCTTTTGGACGTGTGGCTGTTGTTGCTTATGATGCTGCTAAAGCTCATGACCCAGTTTGACCAAGTGGAGCCTGAACATCGCCACAAACCGGACTCTTCAGATCATGTGGAATAAATTACACCAGACATTTTAGTTCATTTAAAAAGAATATATGTGCGGCTGCAGTTGGTGTGAACGTTCTCAATCTCCAAGGTGCTTTTTAAATCCCACCTCCGAGCGCACGAGCAAAGGTTACGAAGACCCAGGACAGTTACTTCACAGATTAATGCAAGTAAGATTTTTCTAAACTTTTGTCTTGGCACCACAGACAGTTTAAAGAAGTTTACTGAGTGAGTGTGACGTCACCCACGGCGTTCAGCTCCAGTCAAATGAAGCTCATCGAGGTTTTGAGCAGTTATAGCGGCGAATTTGGAGGAATTCTGACCGTGAGTGTACAGTGGTCCCTCGTTTATCGTGGGGGTCACGTTCTAAAAAATAACCTGCAATAGGCGAAATCCATGAAGTATCAGCTTTATTTTTTACAATTATTCTATATGTTTTGCTGTAAAACCCCTCACCACACACTTTATACACTTTTCTCACACAGACATTAACATTTTCTCACATTTCTCTCTTGTTTAAACTCTCTCAAAGTTCAAACCTTCGTCGGTGCCTTTGTCGGTGCAGAACGTTTCATCGACATTGTGGGTTTTGGACAATTGGGGAGAAAAACACAATGGTTGCAAACATACAGCACTTTAGAGTCACACTGATCCAACATTTATGTAAATTTGTCTGACACATTCTGTACAATCCAGGATCAGGACACAGAACACAGGAGACACGGAGGAGACTGATGGACAATGGTCTACAGTCCCTCAGCCAATCAGGACGCAGAACACAATGGTCTACAGTCCCTCAGCCAATCAGGACGTAGAACACACAATGTCTAGAGTCCCTCAGCCAATCAGGACGCAGAACCGCGAAATGGGTACAGTCCCTTAGCCAATCAGGACGCAGAACACAATGGTCTACAGTCCCTCAGCCAATCAGGACACAGAACACCTCGGGAATGGTCTGATGTCTGTTATTAATGTTCATACCTTGATTCACAGACACAATAGTGAAATAAAAACACCAGCATCATGTAGAGGGTTAATACGAACATTTAAGACCAAAATGACGACTCTGACAGCAGCAGCTACAGAGAGAAGGGGCAGAGAAGCCAGAAACGCTCCCATGATCACTTCTTATTTGGAACACAGCGCCTAACAGGTTTTGCTACGTCCATTTATCTATACAGTCTATGCTTGGTACTTGACCCAAATCACCTCGTCTTTTAATTAACTAAACTTTTTCCGAGTTCTCTGTCGGCTCCATGTTTCGCTGGTCCAAACATGTACAGCTCCACGGGGAAAGGCTCAGGCCTGACAGAGACGTGTGAAAAGTAAATAGCTGTTCTTCTAAAGTGAAATGTGCAGAGGGACCCGGATCACACCAGGACTGTCCCCACGCTCAGCTCTGTCTGACAAAACCAGCACAAGTACAGATCAGGACCCATGTGACACTGTTGCTGTTCACGGGTCAGGTCTACGCACCGGGGGACACGCAGGGGACGGGCCAGACCTTTATATACGTGATTTATTTGGTGAGATTAACCCATGACCAGCTTATGTTCAAGATGGATTGACAATAATTGACTTCACTTTTTTGCTCATCATCAAAAAGCTGCTTTTTTTAATGACCAACCGATTTACACAATATAGGTTTTTCTTTTTAAATTTGACAGATACATTTGTACATGATCCCTGACAAATGAAGAATATACTAAACTATGTATTAATCGTGTTTCCATTAAAATACAAGACCATTTTCAAAGTCTATCTCAGGGACAGTATTACATTTGTACATGATCCCTGACAAATGAAGAATATACTAAATTATGTATAGTAAAATTTCATTTCAAAGTCTATCTCAGGTAAATGTTACTACTTTAGAAATATTAAGAGTATTTTTGGTTTGAAATGTTAACAGTCATATTTTTATATAGCGCTTTTCTACCTTCAAGTCACTTCTAACCCATGTGACCTAAACTGCTGTACCTATTACCGCACCGGTGAGCTCTATATTCTGCTTCTGGTGCTCTCCGCTGCTGCTCACTGTGGCTCGTCCTGGTCGTGCTCAACGTTTCATGCCTTTATTTTAGGTCTGTCTTTCATTCATGTACTTTATGGCTCCTTCCTGAATCTATTTCTGAGACTTTTGCTGTCAGTCCGCCCAGCCTACAATGTGTTACACAGTCAAGAGCTTTACAGCTGGAATCGCACCGGCAACCTGTGGGTGAGAGGATCTGAATGCTCTACCAATGATGTTTATGTCGAGAGCAGGATTCGAACCACCAACCTTGGGATCAGTGGACAAACCCTCCATAAACTGAACTACTGTCACCCACATCTATCTTTTTTTTTTTTTTTTTTATTTTAAATGTTTAAATGTACTTGTAGTTATTTTTTTTAAATAGTGACTTTTTAGCTTTACAACTTTCTTCCTGCTTATGGGACAAATATGGCTGCCTCACATTTATGTTTAACTGTGCACATGCAGCTAAACTAGCCTGCATCAATTACATTTATTATTATGATTTTTTATTTATTATTTATTATATATTATTATTATTATTATATTATTATTATTATATATTATTATTATTATTATATTATTTTATTATTATCATTATTATTATTAATTTATTCATTTATTAATACACTGTCACTGAAAAATGAATATAATAAACTCATATATTGTGTGTTTTCCGATCATTAATGTGAGTAACATGCTTCACACAGTGAGCTCTAATGCCTCGGTGGTTTGTGCTTCTTGCCCGTCCCCTGTGATCATTATGAGGTTTCTGTTCTGCATCAACAGTTTGCTGCAGCTAATGTTTGGATTCCTCTCTTTTGATGCCTATTTCCTGGTATCCATCACCGCGTGATGTTTCCAAAGCCCTTTGCTCTCGGCTCTTGTTTATCACTGGTTCATGGCGATGTTGAAACCGCAGACAAATGCTGAGAGTGATTTGTTAATGCGCCTAATTGAAAGATGAGTTTTTCTTTTGCAGCAGAGAGCGATCAAAGTCCATCAAAATCCATCAAAGTCCCAAACCACTGCTCTGGTGTGGCTCCCAGACCGAGGAGAGAGAGTCACTTCCACTGGGTTGTAATTATAGACTGTATATATAAATGGATATAGCTCACCTGCAAGTTCCATATAGGCACGTAATAGACAGGTTTGTTAATGCCATAGTGTGGAACATACTGGTAAGGCAATGCCATGTCAGTGGAGACAAACAGGAAGCAGAACCTCCTCCAGAAAAGTTACTGTCGCCCCAGAGACATGACCTCAACACACTGTCAAAGTCCAGTCCAGTTTAGTCCAGTCCAGTTGACTCTGCTTCTGTTGTAGGGAGTATTACAACAGGGAGGGGAGGGAGAAAGGGAGAAAGTCTCAGAGTGACTCCACTCGCACTCCTGCTTCTATCTAGGACTATATATACTATACTATATGCACTGGTGACGTGCAGACAGTTACAGACCCAGACTCACCTGCGCAGACAGACCCAGGCTTATCTGCGCAGACAGACCCAGACTCACCTGCGCAGACAGACCCAGACTCACCTGCGCAGACAGACCCAGACTCACCTGCGCAGACAGACCCAGACTCACCTGCGCAGACAGACCCAGACTCACCTGCGCAGACAGACCCAGACTCACCTGCGCAGACAGACCCAGACTCACCTGCGCAGACAAAGTCACTTCCACTAGGTTTGAAATCATAGACTGCATATATAAATGGACATACAGTAGCTAACCTGCTAGCCACCATGTTCCAAATAGTTGTGCTTCCACCGCCAAATGGCTCCAATTCACTTTACATTAAAAGATTGTCACCCCTGTCTCTGTAACTGCTGCTGTCAGACTCGTCATTTTGGTCTGAAAATATTCATATTAATCAGATCTACATGATTCTGATATTTTTATGTCGCTAATGTGTCCGTAAGTCAAGATATGAACATTAAAAATAGATGAAGCTTTCAACTAGTGTTAAACACAAGTTTGACTGACAGCATTGCTAAGCCTGGCTCTGGATTGGCTCTTTGGCTGCTATGATACTCGTGATACCCTATAACTGTCCACTTCTTTATACAATCTGTATTGAGTCCAGCTATAAGTCTGCAGCACTTTTATATTTATTTATGATTTAGTTTGTTGCTTTTATTCCCTGCCCCTTGTCATTCGTGTTATGCTTGTTACTCCTTATCACTGGGATATGTCAGACAATAGAATATAAGTTTAAACAAAATAAATCAGAGTAGTTATTACCATATGACCTTTTTGATATAGACCAAGCCCACTCAAAAACTATTCAGAAAAGGTCATACTTTAGTCCACTGAGGTTCATCTGGTCTTCTGTTCATTTATTTTAATCGATTCTTTTTCCAGACCAAGGTTTAGTTTGTTTTCATCCCTGACAGTTTGGACTGCTCACTATCGCCTCACAGTGGTCACGTGATGTTACTGCGACGTATCCGGTCAGCTGGTGGAGGTGGGGGCAGGACGACAGCGCCATCTCCGGTCCAACTTCAACAAATTGGAATTAAGTACACATTTTGAAGTTCCATACGTCTCTGAAGTAAATATAGATGATAATATTGAAACTTGAATTTATGCCACTGATGCAACAACCCAAGAGCAGATTTAAACCACAAAAACTGTTCTAAATCTACAGTATTCTTAAAACATTATGAGCTGCAATAAAAAAACAGCAAAATGAAACACTTTAGTACTTTAGTTTGTATCTGTAATGAGTCATAGAAGCTACTTATTCAACCTTTTATGGCTTAAATCTTATCAGAGAGCCAAAAAATAACACAAAATCTCCCAGTTGTGCAAATAAAATGTACAAATGATAAATACTGACTCCAAAAATATTGCTCCAGCTTTATATATAGAAGTTGATATAGTGATTATCATGACAGGCCTATCCCCAGGACATTAAACCGAGACGAGGGGCCTTTTCATTCTCACACACCTGGGATACTGTCCTGAAGAAGTCCGACTGCAGATGGCGCTGTCGTCCTGCGTCCACCAGTAGAAAAACAACACCAAAACCTGTTTAAATCAGCTGACTGGACACGTCGCAGTAACATCACGTGACCACTCTGAGGCACTAGTGAGCAGACCAAACTGTCAGGGATGAAAGCAAACTAAACTTTGGTCTGGAAAAGTATTAGAAATAAGTCAAAATTTTGTCTATTTGTGAGATTTTTTTTCAATATCGATACTTACACGAAGATGATTTAGTATAACTTATATGTGAGAATATTTTTTTTCTGACAACCACAGACTATTCCCCTGTGTCAAGATCCCAGTCTGCCTGGTGTTTTGTGCTGTTTTCCCCCCTCCCTTCTGTGTCAGAGCCTGGAGCTGGGCGGAGATTCAGGCTCCTCCCACACACACCTGCAACTAATCACTAATCAAGCTGCACCTGTGAGGACAAAGGGACCGAGGACCTGACACTCAGCCCCAGATCATCCGAGTATCCACAGTGGTACAGCTCTGCTTGGCTCAGTCTCATGTTTTTGCATTTGTTACTTGTTACTAGTTGGATATTTTTCTTCCTCGTCAGATCCCTCCCTGGACCTGCTCAGCTCCTCTGCCTCTGATCCAGCTCTCCACGACTGGTACGAACCTCACACCTAGTGATGGCCAAATGAAGCCCCATGAACCATCTGAGGCTCTCAGGCAATTGTACGGTACAGGAGGCAATGCCTCGCCAAGTGATTCAATATGCTCAACTACACCATCTTGTGGACAAAAAATGTAACGCATGTAAAAAGAGAAACCAAATGGACTCATGTTTCATTTAGAACATGACACTCAGTGGTTGCATTTATCAAGTAAAAAAGATCCTCAATTCTCTAATCTTCTTCTGCATCAATTATGTATTTTAAGCACTGACCGACCGACTATGAAAAAACGAATATAAGTTGGTTACACGGCCATATTCTGGTAGTAAAACCAAAATGCTCTATAAATAAAAAAGCTTCTTTTAGCATGTGAAAGTTAGACTAAAGTGATTTTATAAAAAGCAGTATCCCATGAAGTGCCTGAGCACGTAACACAGTAAATGAACCAATGACGTCATGTTCACCAAAGCGAGGCGTCACATTCACAGGTCACGTGGTTTTTGGCAATCTGACGCAAGCCTCGAATCGCGGCTTCACTCGACACGTCCCCTTTTACTCGGTACAAGCCTCGGTGCCTCGGCTTCAAATGACCCATCAGTACTCACACCCTCTGACCCAGTTCACTTTGACCGGTACGTATTCCCTCGTCTCTGGCCCTGCTGCCCACGATCCGCTGAAGGACCACTGCAAACACCTGCTCTCAACCATCTCATCCATCTACCTTCATTTGCATATTCCAGTCTGTAAATACACTTTGTTAAACTGTTACCTGAGTTCTGAATCTTTGCTCCCCGTCAGTCGTTATGACAGACTATTATTGTACAAAAGCACTGATATAACAGGTGAAGTTCTCCTCTGTTTGATTAATAAAGTTGTATCATATCTTTTAAAAGTGAACTAGGTAACTGTTCTGCTGGAGGGTCATCTTCATTATTGCTTTGCTTGTAAAGTTCCACAGTATGGCATTACATATAAGCATGTCCATGGAAACACCTGAACAGTTCCCTGCAGAGGTGATCCCGCTCACACAAAGAATACATGTTTGTTTTTTTGTTTTTTTTTTAGGTATTTTTGACAACTAAAGTAATTGAATAAATGTCAGACACATTTAAAGGTCTCATGTTACACTTTTCTCTTATCTATGTTCTAATGTTTCCTCGTCACAAACAGACCTGGAGTTGTTTTGTTTCATTCATATGTTTAAACACTCTGTTCCACCTTGTGATGTCATCATGTGGTAATACAGGAAGTGCTCCACTGTATTTTTAAACGCCACACACCTTCACTAGAATCATTTGTTGTATTTCAGCTCTGGAATTGCTGATCTTTTAAGATGAAAACTAAGATGTTACAGACTAATAATGCAGGATTACTCAAACGTGTGAATGAAACAAAATTTTGTCTGAGATTTTGTTCAATATCGATACTTGCACAAAGATGATTTAGTATAAATTATATGTGAGAATATTTTTTTTCTGACAACCAGACTATTCTAAACCAGACTACACCACAACTCCAGGTGTGTTTTTGAGGAGGCAACAGCATTATAATATGGTTTAACGCTCACAAGAGTCCATTTTATGTAATATAAGACCTTTAATGCCGTACTGTGGAATATTACAGGTGCATAGACCTAAGAAACATATAGCGCCTTTAAAGAATCCCGGTCCAGTTGTGTGTACTTATTAGAAACGGGGCTGCAGATGCTGTGAAACACGGCGGGGGGAGTAGCACACACTCTAGACGGTGCTAAGTGTAATCTGACTTTATGAAGACGGTTCATCATCGCTTCACATTAAAAGTTACAGCTCGTGTCTCAACATATGTTTGATTTGCATAGAGCAGCTGAGTAGAACTGATGTTTTAATGCAGTTATGAGGCTTATTTCTACATATTTAAAGGCTCTTTGACGCCCCATTGCAGTGTTTGTCTTTATTTTTTCACTTTGCAAGATTATAAATACTCAAGAAATGTCAGCAATGCAATGAATACAGTGGGACAGATTTGAAATGGACCAATTCTACCAAGTTCCAAGCCAAAAAAATAAAACATGGGTCCTTCTCTCAAACAGAAAACGCTCTGTTCCACCTTGTGATGTCATGAGGTAATACAGGAAGCGCTCCACTGTGTTTTTAAGCTCAATACACCTTCACTAGAATCATTTGGATGATTTCAGCTGTAGAATTTTGAATCTACTAAACAAAAACTAAAAGGTAGCGGCTGCAAACTACCACTTCATGACATCACAAGGTGGAATGGAGCATTTTTTGTATGTTTTTGATGAGAACAACTTTATAACATGACATAAAGCTCACAGAAGTCCATTTCGTATAACGTGGGACCATTAAAGACTGAACTTTTTCACTAAAGTTCAAATATCAGTGTCATTTAATCTGAAACTGAAACATGGTCTGGTGTTTCTTTTGCAGCTCCTCCGTGTCGGCTCCAGCGCTGGTCGTGTGAAATAGACAATCTCTGAAGGAAACGTGGGCTCTGAACCCCTGAGAGGTGAGAGCTCATTTATAATGACATGTCTGACAGGGCCACGGGTAACTTATGTAACAACTGAAATCTGTGGAGAATACACCCTGACAATGAGTTTAGGACTGGAGCGTCTGCATTATGAGCTTGAAGTGAAGAGTTTCTGTATCCATTTTTGTACTTATATATGTTGTAGTAAGCCAATTTCTATTACAAAATCGTAGTGATATTAATACTTATGCACCAGTGCTTTTATTCACTTTAGAATCTGTTTTTTAATATTTAATGTCTCCATATTTTGGCTTTGCCTGAAATGCTGTAATGCACTAAACGTTTTCAGTTCAAGTTTATTTATGTAGCGCATTTAAAACGACTTGGTCTGACCAAAGTGCTTCATATATAAGTAAAAAAAAACCAAATACCGTATTTTCCGGACTACAGAACACATCTGATTAATGCTTTATTTTTACAAAGAAAAACTTGTACAAGCCGCACCGGATTTTAAGCCGCAGGTATCCCACGTAGTCCTGATTGGCTAAAGGAGGTGCCGTGTTCTGCGTCCTGATTGGCTAAAGGAGGGCCCGTGTCTCCTGTACAGGACAGAATGTTTCAGTCAAATTTACCAAAATATTCGATGCTGCAGCGTGACAGGAAACAGTCGTGTTGGACCTTTGTATTTGAGACAAACTCCTCCGACTCGCATTGTGGACGCTCTTGATGCGCGTCCACAAGAAACTTTACATGTGAAACAACATAAAGGAGGAAAATAACATAAGGACGACAGCAGAATAAGTTTGAACAAGGAGCAAAAAGGGCTGTAACCTGCGGATGGATCTGCTTTAGTTTGTGGATCAGTGACTCAGGAAAAAGAACATTACGGGACATTACAGCAGCGCCAGGACGAATAGGCGGAGACAGAGGAACTGAGAAATACACCTGCAGCAAAACAGATATGTTGATGAGGGTTAGAACAAATGACTGATTTACAATAGTTGTGAGAGTGGCTAGATTGATCATACAATTTCATTGGACCTCTGTGAACTACTCTACTGTTGTTGGACAAAATGTTTTTGGCGCCACAGAAAAAAAAAAAAAAAAAGTGTAAGCCACAGTGGTTAAAAAGTAGAAAAAAGTAGCAGCTTGTCGTCCGGAAAATACGGTATACAGATATAACACAATACATTGGAGGAAAAAAACAACTATAAAACACCAAGATATTGAGTCTAGTTGGTCCAATCCAATCCAATCCAAACTTATTTCTATTGCACTTTAAAAACATCAGTGTTGACCAGAGTGCAGTACACAACAGACATTTAAAAAACACAGATATAAAACAGACAAATACCAATAAATAACTACATAATGTACACTTTAAAACAACATATAAGTAAAAAGCTAATGAGAAAAAATTTGTGTTATAGTTAGTGTTAAATGCCAGGGAGAAGAGGTGGGTCTGGTCTTAAACTGCATTAAAGACTGAGAGGACCTGACAGGCAGAGGGCGCTGTTCCATAGTCTGAAAGAGTGCCGGCCCTAATGTAGACCCCTGGGGCACACCGTAGTACACACACACGCACGCACACACACACACACACACACACACACACACACACACACACACACACTGTTCCCTTAATGCTCACATGTGTCTCCAGGCAGGACAGAAGGATCCACCGTGTCGGAGGCAGGTGATGAGTCTGAAAATAAGAACTGCAAATTTTGCCAGAGCCAACAGTTAAAATCAGGTCATTAAGAACTTTTGAAAGAGCTGTTTCTGTGCTGTGCTGGGATATGAAACCAGATTGGGATTTTTCACTAATTTTGTTGAGATTTAAGTAAACCCGCAGTTGGTCATATGCAATCTTACATAACATAAGCAGGTTATACCACCAAGCCAAGTTACAGGTCAGATCTACGGAGAGGCAAGGCTGTTAACTGTACATCCTGCCCAATAAAACACCTGTAATGGTATAAATGCACTGTACATAGTCTTAATGTAATACTGTGGAACATTCACAGGCAAACAATTACATCTCCATGGAACAAGCACCAAAAAAAGTTCCATAATGAACCTTTAACATGTTGCTGCTGTGGATTTCCTGTTTGTCAGTATCAGTACTTACACCGCTCAGCACCTCACCGTGTTATACATAGGCGTAGCTGTTTGCAGTGGGACAGGAGGGGGGCAGATCTGTTAGCTTTATTGTGTTAGCTTTAGCACGTTAGCTTGATGTTAGCGCTGTGTACCTGTCTGTGGGAGCAGCTGTGGCAGGATGTCCCTCGGCAGGTGCACAGCCCACACACAGACCGCACGGGCTCAGGACAGGAAACACGAGGGCGCACCTGAGCCAACTGTCACCTGACCAGACCCCCCCGCCCCATACGCACACACACACGCACACACACACAAACGCACACACACACACACACACACACACTCCAACCCCGCCCCTGTTCTCCTGAGTCAGCTACTACTGCCTTGTGGGACGCCAGGCACAACAAACTCCCTCCTCCTCTCTGTTTATTTGCAGCTCAACATAAGCAGGTTAAAAGTACAAAACATGAGTACCAGAAAAGTAAAAGTATTAAAAAATCTGCACATGTGAGCGACGACAACTTACCAAATTATTTAAATCAATATCACTACATTTAACACTTAAAGAAATGAACAACACTTCTACTACTATACTTCTACTTTTTACTCTTTCAGAACATTTTTAAACAGGTGCTTAAATACTTTTACTTCAGTAGATTTTTTCATGTCATACTTTTACTTGAGTATCTGCACTTTTACTTAAGTAACTAAATGGAGTACTTCAAACGCCACTGATTACTGATCATACTGAAGTAGTGGTTTACTTTTTGACATTACACCAGGTTGTGTTTTAGTCTTGACGTCATCAGATCTAAGCGTGAAATTAATTAAAAAGAAATATTACATTAAAGTACTAGAATAAAAAAAATTCAAAAATATTTCCTACGCTCTCAAAAAAAGTCAAAATCGTTAGAACCATCCCTGTGTCCAAATGTCCCACCCCCTAACCGCTCTATTGTTCTGCTTGTTTCCTTCGTTTGCTTTGGGTCTGAGGATGGAGTTATAGATGGAGGAAAGATGATGTCTGAGGCTCCCACTTCTGTTCAAGGATGGATTGTCTTTCCTAACAAAATAATTCTTTAACTCCTCTCAAACCATTTCTTTTCTCTGGTGGGAGTGGAGGAGCGGTCAGTGTCTTTGAGATGGAGGTGCACAGCAGACTGAGGTCCTGAGCTGCTCTCACGCCGGTGTTGGTCCATTCTCTCGTGAAGTGGCTGTTTAGTTTCTCCAGTGTAACGTTCACTGCAGTCGTCACTACACTGAATGGAGTAGACCGTATTACTATGTCCAGCAGTAATCTGACCACAAATGAAGTGGCTTGGATGAGCAGCGAAACGTCTTCACTCCTACAAATATTTGTCCAGCTGACAGATTTTACTTTTGGCTTTTACTATGGATCAGACCTGGACGACGCAGGGATCACACAGACATAGTGCTGCACTCTTTAGCTGACTATTTAGTGCCTCATTCAGACAGATTCGGACATGTAGTTCACTACTTTTGGGTCATGTGACTCTGGGTCTAAGGCTAAACTCTGATAAAACTTGAAATTCAGATTGGACTGGCCCAAGTGTTCAAGGACTAAGGATGTTAGGATAAAGAATAATATGATACACCTTTATCATGACAAAACGGGTTAACAATAATCATTTGTGTCACTTCTCAAAATCATGATAATCGCCAACAAAGATAATCGCCATTGTGTCACCAGAAAGAGCAGAACAAAAGTACTTTTCCCTGATGATCTCCTCTAGATCACTGTTGTTTTCACTTGTAACAAAGTACAACACTTCAACAGCCGTTTCAAATATGGAACCTGTTCATAAAATGCATTAAAATTGTAATTATTCATATCCAGAACATTTTAAACTGTCAGCAACAATAATTATCCTGATATAATCGTTGATCTCAATTATTTTGGCCATGATTTGAATATCGTCCCAGGCCCACGGTGAACTTAAACATACACGTTTTTGTCTGAATCTCACATCAAACAGACTGGATTTAAAACAAAAATATGTGATATGTAGAAATTCTCACTCTTCTAACAGCTCGAGCTAAGGTAAGCGGCTAACGCTAGCAACTTTACACCATAATGGTTTATTTAAGAGTGTTTTATTCATAATCAGGATCAACAGTGAGATAAACCAGCGCTTCTGCTTCATTCAGTCGTGTCGCCGCACTCTAGTTTTTCCCACTCTCGCAATGCATTGTGGTCTATATTGAGCGGTCTAGTGACTATTGCTGGACGCTACTTTTCAAGGTGCACTGTGGGAAATTTTGAGTGCACTACTTTTTCACTCCTTGGACATTCGGACCCTCTAGAAAAAAGGTGTTTGAAAAAGTACGGTTCAACAGTGATCTCTCAACATCAGAAACTCTGCAGAACAGCGCCTCTTGTGGTGTGTTCCCGGTACTACCTCCATAAAGTGGTCCATGACATAATACGACGTCTTAAGATCCTTTTGTAGTGTTATGTAATGTTATCAAAAGACTTTTTCACTCTCACAGCCCACACACTCACTGATATTGTGTGTTTTATTCAAATATCGACAGTAAGCGCCGGAGCAAACATGTTTTATTTGGAGATTCCACATTTTGAGACGTCTCCTTCATCTCAGAATTATACAGCGCTTTTATTTGTGTCACAAAAAAGGCTTAATAAAATCATTTCAGAGATGGTTTGTCCATGAAAGAAAATGGAATATTTTGTTCCAATGGTAAATTATCCGGTAGAATTTGTTTTGAAAGAAAACTAAATGTCCAAAAGCCAAAGAGAAAATAAAATGTTTAATCATATCTATGCTGTCAAAACAACTCAAAAACCTTTATATTTCCAACACGAATTCAGTTGCGATGGGTGTTTCTGCACGAGGCTTATAACGAGATAAGGTTAACAGAATATTGATTGAAAATGTGCAAAATTATAACAGAAATCACCGTAGGCAGGATGCAGTTTGCTGTTTCCACTTCAGGATGGAGCCAAAATGTTGTAATTTAAAGTACTTTTGAAACTTTAGTGAGAACATTACTGCAGTAACAACATGTCTTAAGCAGATCCTCGAGTAATCAGAGTACTAAAAGGTACATACTGTGCAAATAACACTGTTGCCTCATCAAAAACATACCTGAAGTTGGATTAAATTAAACCTATTCTGCAAAATGGACTTATAGCTGTTGCCTTGTCACTGACCCTCTGAAGCTGTTTTTGGAGTAATTAATGTTTGAGTAAACTTTAATCACTTATAGGTCTGCTTCATTCACCCTTGATTCCTAAATCTCCCTAAATCTAAATTCCCATTCACAAAACACTTGATTTTGAACTTCCCAGGATTGTTATGTCACAGGTAAATGCCTCATATCGCGTTTTTAAGTCCATAAATCTTGTCCAGACTCATTCAAATACTTCTGACGTTGTTAACTGTGACTGTGTTAGCATGATGATTTTTTTTTTTTTTTTTTTTTTAATGAGAGAACAACATTATAATGTGGAAAGCTGCAAAAAAAGTCGAGTTATACCCTCTCTTTAAGTACAGTTATACCCCCTGTTTAAGTAGTTATACCCTCTCTTAAAGTACGGTTATACCCCCTCATTATGTAGTTATACCCTCTCTTTAAGTACAGTTATACCCCCTGATTAACTGCAGTTATACCCTCTCTTTAAGTACAGTTATACCCCCTCTCTAAGTACAGTTACACCCCCTATTTAAGTACAGTTATGCCCCCTCTTTAAGTAGTTATACCCTCTCTTTAAGCACAGTTATACCCCCTTTTTAAGTAGTTATACCCTCTCTTTAAGCACAGTTATACCCCCTCTTTAAGTAGTTATACCCTCTCTTTAAGCACAGTTATACCCCCTCTTTAAGTAGTTATACCCTCTCTTTAAGCAGTTATATTTCCTTTTTAAGTACAGTTATACCTCCTCTAAGTCGAGTTCTACCCTCTCTTTAAGTACAGTTATACCCCCTCTTTAAGTACAGTTATACCTCCTCTAAGTAGAGTTCTACCCTCTCTTTAAGTACAGTTATACCCCCTCTTTAAGTACAGTTATACTCCCTCTTTAAGTACAGTTATACCTCCTCTTTAAGTAGAGTTCTACCCTCTCTTTAAGTACAGTTACACCCCCTCTTTAAGTACAGTTATACCTCCTCTTTAAGTAGAGTTCTACCCTCTAAACATCTTTAAACATCTTTGTAACTTTATTGTGTCAACGAGTAAGTTCTAGTGGAGTAAGTTTTTCTTAGGTGCAGATTTGGGGTACTTCTTCGTCCTCGGGTATTCTCAAACCCCTAAGCCCTGACGTTAAACCCTGTATCAGTCTAATCAGTCCATTTGTACACAGGCTGACGGACCGGCAGCTGAAGTCTGTGTGATGTGATAAGGCTCAGACACTCTGGTATTTATAGAAACTTATATTTGAGAACGCTCGATACTCCACTATGAGCCCGGCTGATAACAACTGTATTGGCTTTTCCAGATCGCAGCCGATTGAAAACTTGTGGATTCGGAGGTGAAGAGAAGACGGACAAGGCGTCATTGGACAGAGTTTAAATAAGGTTTAACATGACTCAGCACTTTTTATGGTGGAAATACAAGCAGATTTGGACGTTTGGAGTTTTTGGATGTAGTAGTAGTAGTAGTAGTAGTCGTAGTCGTAGTAGTGGGGCGACAGTAGTTCAGTTGGTCCGACATAAATATCTTTGGTTGAGCGGTCAGATCCACTGATCCACATGTTGCGATTCCAGCTCCCACAGATGAATGCTGCTGTTGTGTCCTTGGGCAAGACACTTAACCCAGCTCGCCCCCAGTGTCTGTGTACTCTGGTGTATGAATATGTGTGTGATTTCTTGATGTAAAGTGCTGTGAGCCTTGAAGGTGAAAAAGTCCTGTATAAAAATGTGACCATTTACAGTAGTAGTAGTAGTAGTAGTAGTAGTAGTAGTAGTAGTAGTAGTAGTAGTAGTAGCAGTGGCAGTAGTAGTAGCGGTAGTAGTAGTTGTAGTGGCAGTAGTAGTGATAGTAGTGGCAGTAGTTGTTGTAATAGTAGTAGTAGTGGCAGTAGTAGTGCCAGAAGTAGTAATAGTAGTAGTAGTGATAGTAGTAGTGATAGTGGTGGTAGTAGTAGTAGTAGTAGTAGTAGTAGTGGTAGTGGTAGTGGTAGTAGTAGTTGTAGTAGTGGCAGCAGTAGTAGTAGTGGCAGCAGTAATAATAGTAGTAGTAGTGGTAGTAGTGGCAGCAGTAATAATAGTAGTAGTAGGTAGTAGTAGTAGTGGTAGTAACAGTAGTAGTGATAATAGTAGTGGCAGTAGTAGTAGTAGTAGTAGTAGTAGTAGTGGCAGTAGTAGTGGCAGTAGTAGTGGCAGTAGTAGTAGTACATTGGGTAAAAATAAACAATATAACTTTCACACAAATGATGACTCTCAAAATAAAATGAAGCTTCAGTACTACATGTCGAGTATCATAGCAACCGAAGAGCCAATCCGGAGTGAGGCTGATGAAGGTAACGCCCCTTCCCATCTGCACCACTGGTTTAACAGGGAGCGAGCAGTTAGCAACGCCGTCAATCTAACCGGTTGCTAACTTTAGCAAGAGCGACCTTGAGGAAAGAAGTCGTCTGATTTGTCTGTTATTCATGTTCATATCTTGATTCACAGAGACAATAGTGAAATAAAAAGCCCAGGATCATGTAGAGGGTTAATACGAACATTTAAGACCAAAATGACGAGTCTGACAGCAGCAGGTACAGAGAGAGGAGACACAGTTTTTCAATAGAAAGTGAATTGGAGCAAGAAGCGCAGCCAATGCTCACTTCCCATTTAGAACGCGGCAGCTAACAGTTTAGCTATGTTCATGTATATACACAGGCTCTGGTTTGCACATATTCTCTGACTCTAAAGTGGTGTGTATTTAAAGTCCTCGTGTCTGTGTGAGCTTCTGTCTCTTTGTGTCTGACCCTGGCTCTTCTGCTCATGATCAAAGCTCCGCTCTCGTCCACACAAAGCCGCCCGGGCCCCAACCTACGGTCCACACGCAGCGACTCGGGCCCCACCCTACGGCCCCGAAACGGAACAAAGAACCAGAGAGGGCAGAGGTCATGTCTGAAGAAAGCTCAGTTATTCACAGACGAGGGGACAGAAGAGGAAGAGGGAGGACGTCTGGGTTTAAACGGGGCCGTCGCAGAGGTGAGGGACGGGACACACACAAGAGACACGAGTAAGATTATAGACTTACATAATGTGACAGTGTGAAACCCCACAGGCAGAGGCAGGAACAATAAGTTAATGAAAGAAGCTGCAGATTTATTATTATGACTTTGGACATGATCTGGTGTTTGTGTGATGTTTGAATCGTCTGAAATGGAGAGTTAGGGGTTCAATTCCTTTCAAATATGGAGCAGCTATTGGGAAGTAGTTTCACCTGGGAACAAAATGGCTGCTAGTTTTTTTGTTTTTTTTGTTTTACAGTGATCCCTCGTTTATTGCTGGGGTTACGTTCTAAAAATAACTCGCGACAGGTGAAATCCAAAGTATCAGCTTTATTTTTTACAATTATTCTCTATGTTTCTTGTCTGTAAAACCCCTCACCACACACTTTATACACTTTTCTCACACAGGCATTAACATTTTCTCATATTTCTCTCTTGTTTAAACACAAAGTTCAAACCTTCGTCGGTGTCTTTGTCGGTGCAGAACGTTTCATCGACATTGTGGGTTTTGTCGGGGAGAAAACTTGCAAACATACAGCACTTCAGAGTCACACTGCGATCCAACATTTATGTAAATTTGTCTGACACATTCTGTACTGTACAGGAGACACGGAGGAGACTGATGTTCTTTTTTAGTATTTTAGTATTTCAAGAGGTATGGAGTGATTTTAGGAGTACACAGTATATTAAAGGGTACGCAGTATTTTAAAGTCTACACAGTATGGAGTATTTTATAGGGTAGGCAGTATTTTAAAGGTTATGCAGTATATTGAAGGGTACGCAGTATTTTAGTATTTTAAGAGGTATTGAGTGATTTAAAGAGAACACAGTATATTAAAGGCTATCCTGTATATTAAAGGTTATGCAGTATTTTAGTATTTTAAGAGGCATGGAGTGATTTAAAGAGTACACAGTATTTTAAAGGTTTTGCAGTATTTTAGTATTTTAAGAGGTATAGAGTGATTTAAAGAGTACACAGTATTTTAAAGGGTATCCAGTATATTAAAGGGTTCACAGTATTTTGAAGTATATGCAGTACATTAAAGAGTATTTCCTGAAACCTGGAGATCTGTAAAATGGCTGGAGTCGGCTTCTTTGCAGCTTAAAACAAATATAAAAAACTCTGCATTTGTATCTTCCTCATGTTTGATGGTGAACAGTTCCACAAGGCACTTGAACGTGTCATTTCTATATTTCATTACCACATTTATGATTCTGGAGTATTTAAACCACAGCAGCTGCACGGCCTGAACGCTGCAGCTCTGTGTCATGAACATGTCTGTGCATCAGAAATAAGTGTTTGATTAAGATTTACACCAGTCTGATCTGTAAACGGTGGGATTATGTGGTTCTACGCTGACTGTGATAGACGTCATGATCTAAGACGCTTTGGTCATCAGATTTCTCTCCAAATTTTAAAATGGAGATGGGCCTTTTCACTTTTACACTGCAAGTCGCCAGAGAAAATAGGTCCGAGCCTCCTCCAGTTGGTCAGGTCCAGGTTCAGCAACACATTTTGACACCAAATAAGTTGTATATGGTTTATAAATCTGTTTTAAAGCTTCCAGAGAATCGTTGGTCAGATCCACTGCCCCACAGGTTGACGGTGCGATTCCAGCTCCCACAAACGAATGCTGTTCTTGTGTCCTTGGGCAAGACATTTAACCCACCTCACCCCCAGTGTCTGTGTACTTGAAGGTGGAAAAACGCAGTATAAAAACGTGACTTTACCATTTACTTGAGATCAGATTTCAGAGGCAAAACGTCTTTCCGATTCCCGCTGAACACAAAGCGCCACCACAAACGACAGTAGCATTTGGACGAAAGTCAATACCTCTTGTTCCGTGATGTTTAGCGAGCTTTTAAAAATTATAATTTACGCCAAATATTTATTAAAACAAAACCATTTGCCAACATCATTCGTTCTTATGGAGAGCTACTTCCAGGACTGCAAATCTCCTAAACGTATCTCTCATCAATCTGAAATCTGAGCGTGGTTGCTATGCAGGTCGCCATGGGGTAAAAAAAAACAGGAAGTTCTTTGTGTTTTCTCCTTCTTCTTTCACCTCATCAGACCTGGACCAGTGGACAATACATTTCCTCCTGTTTAATAATGTAAAAAGCTTCTTCTCCGTGATCTTCTGTGTGTGGTTGCTATTGGAGACAGCTGTCGTGAAGCCCTGAAGGACATAGTGCAGCGCCGCCGCCCCGCTGAGAGCTCTCCTCCTCCTCCACTGTCTCCTTCCCTGCATCCTCGTCTCCTTTCCTGTCTCCTTGTCTCCTCTGCTGTTGTCATGAGCCCGGCCCAACCTTCACCCTGATATCATGTATTTCGAGCCTACATGTTTCATTCACACATGTTTAACACACAAACCCTGCATATTTAGTTCTTCTCTCAAGCAGAAAACACTCTGTTCCACCTTGTGATGTCATCATGTGGTGATACAGGAAGTGCTCCACTGTGTTTTTAAACTCCATACAGCTTTACTAGAATTATTTGGATCATTTCAGCTCTGGAACTGCCGATTTGTAGTGAGTGAACTTGAAAAACTACTACTTCATGACATCACAAGGTGGAACAGAGCATTTTGAGCTTTGGAGATGTTACAGATGAATAATAAAGTGTTACTCAAACATGTGAATGAAGCAAAACACAACTCCAGGTCTGTTTTTGAGGAGGTAACAGCATCATAACATGACTTAAAGCTACAAGAGTCAATTTTGCATAATATGGGACCTTTGATTTTAGACTAAATAGTAATTAATCATAAATATAATTCATTTTTATTTGATTATCGTCACTGAGCCACTGTTGTTTATCTCATATTTCTTCTATATTACTTTATTCACACCCAAACATCTCGATCGATTCAGTCTCATTTCGCAGAGTAGAAAGACCAGACACAAAATGAGGCATAAATCCAAAAAAACATCTGACATTTTCTGCAATAAAATTATGGATTTATTGTAGATCTTTTAAGTTCATTTGAATTATTCTTTAAGCCCAGAATCCATTAAACCTGCTGAAGGAAAACACATGATATTTGTCACAGGCAAACGGCTCATATTGAACCACGAGCCAAAGGGCAGAGTCAGACGAGGAGCCGTCCCAGAGGAGCGACACCGGGCAAATAATAATGTGAAGGCCTCGGGTGAAGCAGCACAGCCACGAAAACGCTCCGATAGAAAGCAGAATCAGACCGGTGCTTCTGCTCCTCTTTTCAGGGTTTGAGTTCACTTTTCCTCTGTTTCCTCAGTTTATACTCTATTCCTCTGTTTATACTTTATTTTTATGACTTTCTACATTTTATACACGCACAGAAGATGTCAGATAAATGAAGCAAGATGTATGTTCCACTGTGTAGTATTAAACACTTCTGTCCACATAGAAACAAGCAGGTGATGCCTCCTGTCCAAGTCACAGGTCATATCTGTGGAGAGGCGACGTGCTCATTATCACTGTGGAAACAAATCCTCTCAGTACAAGCAGAGCAAAGCATCACTGAGAAGAAGAGGAAGAGGAGGAAGAGGAGGAGGAGGAGTTAGAGGAGGAGGAGGAGTTAGAAGAGGAGGAGGAAGAGGAGGAGGAGGAGGAGGAAGAGGAGGAGGAGGAAGTGGAGGAGGAAGAGGAGGAGGAGGAAGTGGAGGAGGAGGAAGAGGAGGAGGAGGAAGAGGAGGAGTGATGCATGAAACGTTACTTTTATTTATCAAAAAACAACTCTTCAGTTAATATTAGTTACATCTGTCTGTAGCTGTACTTAAATGGTCACATTTTTACACACAGACACTGGGGGCGACGTGGTTTAAGTGTCTTGCCCAAGGACACAACGACAGCATTCATCTGTGAGGGTTGGAATTGCACCACTAACCTTCAAGTCAGTGGATCTAACCACTCAACCAATGATGTTTATGTAGAGAGCGGGATTTGAACCGCCAACCTTCAGATACTTGCTGTTAAAGAGATTTTTAACAGCAAGTACAGCCAGGTAGATACATATCAAAGATTTATTTTTGTGATCACATTTTTTAGTCAAGTGTTGACATCATATGCAGTTATACAAGTTACAGTTTGATTTTTAAACTTTTTTAAACCCCACACGTCCCACCGGTTTTCCCCGAGATCCCCTTTTACTGAGCATATGCAAAGAAGAAGAAAATAAATACACAATAAGGATAAAAGATATAATTACAAATAAATTAATACAAAATTCTTCTTTGTCTTCTTTGTCGTTGTCGTCTTCTTCTTCGTTGTCATCGTCGTCATTGTCTTCTTCATCTTCTTCGTCATCGTCATCGTCTTCTTCATCTTCTTCGTCGTCTTCTTCTTCATCTTCGTACTCATCTTCTTCTTCATCTTCTTCTTCATCTTCGTCATCATCGTCGTCTTCATCTTCGTCATCATCGTCTTCTTCGACTTCTTCTTCATCTTCTTCACAATAAAAAACAAATAAGAATAAGAATAATAAATATACAAATCATGCCTAATAGACAAAAGGATTATATATATATAAAAAATAAAATATAAAAAAAATAATAATTCTTTCTACGCTGTAATTGCACATTTCCTCCGTCAGACATCAGCAGAATCACATGATACATTTTCATTCTGTACCACAGATAAAGACAGAGCTCAGTGCAAACATATTGTGTATCTTCAATATCAAAGTTAAAGCTAAAAAAAACTAAAACAAAAAAAAAAAAAACTCAAATAAAGGATCCCATCTGAGGAGCTGGAGGAAGTGTCTGGGGTGAGGGAAGCCTGGGAGTGCCTGCTTAGACTTCTGCCCTTGTGACCCCTCCCCATATGGAAAAGGGCCCTTAGAAAAGTTACATACTGCACCTTTAAATGATGATTAGAGTTCATTTTAAGCATTAGTTTTATATAGACTTATGGACTCTTTCATCTTTTCAAACGTTCTCAAAGTCTTTCCTTCTTTTTGCTCATTCAAAGTCGGGGAAAATGAAGAGGGAGGGATCAGGAAGTGCATCTGGATTAAAAATCTGGGGCAGTTTTGTGGCTCTGCGCCTGAAGGATCCAAAGAGCTGCTCCCAAAATCACGTTTGACTTGGTTTTTAATATTTAAGCTCCTATTAAAATATCCGCACCATCATCACTGAGTTGACACTTAAGTGATTGTAGGATTTTGACAGAACCGTCCCTTTAAAACCCCCTCTGCAATATTCATCTGCCTCTCTCTCTCTTTTTTATCCTTTCGCCCCTCTCTCTTTCTCTTTTCTGATCTCCTTTTTAAACTCTCTCGTTCTCTGTGTGCATCTCAATCACTCCTCCTCCTCCCTCTTCTCCTCATCTTCGCTCACCCTGATTTCTAGCTAAACTCTTTCCCTTTACTCCTCCTTCCTTTCTCTCTTTATCTCTCCCTTTCTCTCTTTCTCTCTCTTTCTTCACCCCTTCCCTCTCTCTTCTGTCTCCTTTAAAGACCCAGTCTTACGCTGTTTGCTGATCTATGTTATAATGTTTTTTATTTTGCTATTTTGTCCGAGACAAGGAGGCAAGGAGGCAAGGAGAGATGGAGTCGAAGAATCAAGGAGGCAAGGAGGCAAGGAGAGATGGAGTCGAGGAATCAAAGAGGCAAGGAGGCAAGGAGAGATGGAGTCGAGGAATCAAGGAATCAAGGAGGCAAGGAGGCAAGAAAATAATGAGGAAAGGAGACAAGAAGGCAAGAAGACAAGGAGGCAAGGTGAAACGGAGTCAAGGAGGGAAAGAGAAAAGCGAAAATGAGTCAAGGAGACAAAGAGGCAAGGAGGCAAGGAGAGATGGAGTCGAGGAATCAAGGAGGCAAGGAGGCAAGGAGAGATGGAGTCGAGGAATCAAGGAGGCAAGGAGAGATGGAGTCGAGGAATCAAGGAGGCAAGGAGAGATGGAGTCGAGGAATCAAGGAGGCAAGGAGGCAAGGAGAGATGGAGTCGAAGAATCAAGGAGGCAAGGAGAGATGGAGTCGAAGAATCAAGGAGGCAAGGAGGCAAGGAGAGATGGAGTCGAGGAATCAAGGAGGCAAGGAGGCAAGCAGGCAAGAAAATAATGAGGAAAGGAGACAAGAAGGCAAGGAGAAACGGAGTCAAGGAATCAAGGAGGCAAGGAGGCAAGAAAATAATGAGGAAAGGAGACAAGGAGGCAAGAAGACAAGGAGGCAAGGCGAAACGGAGTCAAGGAGGGAAAGAGAAAAGTGAAAAGGAGTCAAGGAGACAAAGAGGCAAGGACGAAAGGAGACCAGTAGACAAAAAGATAAGGAAGCAAGGAGGCAAGGAGGCAAGGAGGCACAGAGACACGGAGACAAGGAGGCAAGGAGAAAAGGAGACAAGTAAACAAGGAGACATGGAGACATGGAGGCAAGGAGAAAAGGAGACAAGTAGACAAGGAGACATGGAGGCAAGGAGAAAAGGAGGCAAGTAGACAAGGAGACATGGAGGCAAGGAGAAAAGGAGACAAGGAGTCAAAGAGGCAAGAAAACAATGAGGCAAGGAGATAAGGAAACAAGGAGACATGGAGGCAAGGAGGAAAGGAGACAAGGAGCCAATATCCTGCTATTTTCTGATTTATGTCATGATGTCGTTTCCTGGAGTTGTGTTTTGATTCATTCTCACATGTTTAACACACAAACTCTGCAGATTTAGGTTGAGTTCTTCTCTCAAACAGAAAACACTCTGTTCCACCTTGTGATGTCATTATGTGGTAATACAGGAAGTGCTCCACTGTGTTTTTAAACTCCACACACCTTCACTAGAATCATTTGGATCATTTCAGCTCTGGAATTTCAAATCTCTACTGATCTAAAGGTAAAATGTAGATGTTAACTTGAAAACTACCACTTGATGACATCACAAGGTGGAACAGAGCATTTTGAGCTTTGGAGATGTTACAGAATATTAATAAAGTTACTCAAACATGTGTGAATGAAACAAAACACAACTTCAGGTCTGTTTTTGAGGAGGTAACAACATTATAACTCGACTTAAACCTCACAAGAGTCAATTTTGTGTAATATAGGACCTTTAGAGCCTCCCTCTCTCCATCTTTATTTCTTTCGTTCCCTCTCTCCTCCTCTCTCCCCCTCCACCTCTGCGCCTGTGCTTCTCTTGGGTCATTTTGTGTATTCTTCTTGGCTCATTGGTCTCTGTGGAGGGCCTCGCTCTGCCCACAGACTCAGACCAGAGGACACACACAGCCTCATGCTGTTTAATATGGGCCATAAAGGAGCCAGCCACTCTCATCTCTATGATTTATTAACACAATCTGTTTACTGGGATGTTATTTCCTATATTTGTCTATCTCCAAACAGACTGAGGTGCCAAATAAGATCAAAGTAAAGTCCCAAGTTGACAAAACCAGTGCCTTATTCCCCAAACGTGGTTACGAGTTCATTTCATCAGGTGGAAGAGTGGCACAGTGTCTTTGTGGCAAGGGGATTGGCTGAGGGACTGTAGACCATTGTGTTCTGCGTCCTGATTGGCTGAGGGACTGTAGACCATTGTGTTCTGCGTCCCGATTGGCTGAGGGACTGTAGACCATTGTGTTCTGCGTCCTGATTGGCTGAGGGACTGTAGACCATTGTGTTCTGCGTCCTGATTGGCTGAGGGACTGTAGACCATTGTCCATCAGTCTCCTCCGTGTCTCCTGTACAGTACAGAATGTGTCACACAAATTTACATAAATGTTGGATCACAGTCACTGTTCCCTCTAAGCTGCGCGCGTGCGCAATTGCGCACTGCTTCCACTGTCTCCGCGCACAGAAAATCTGCGCTGCGCACAAAAAATAAAATCAATCCTTAATAAAATAAACGCATCATCATTTTTTTGTACCATTTTCCACATTGACAGAGAGTGACGGGTTACTGGTGGTCAGACAATGATGATTCACGTACGTATTCACGTGTTCACGTAGCTCACTAACGTCATTGATACTGTTTATGTTGCAAAATGACTCAAGTGAAGGACTGAGCTCACTATAGACCAGTACAACTCACCTAGACTTTTATTATTTTTTATCCATAAAAATCATGTTAAAGTATCAGAATATACTGCATATTTTCACACAACTACCTCTATTTTACAAATCCATCCGTATTTTTTTTTTGACGCATTGAATAAGAGACTAGGAAAATCCCCGCGGCTCCTTCGCTCTTATTCGTCATCTTCGAGGGACAGAGGCAGATTATTGTTATGACAGTAAAGTATCTAAAGAGCCCCATGTCTCTGCTTTGAGACGCCGTTTGAATTTACACGAAGCACAGTTGGTTGCGGAGTTACGATAATGGAAAGTCCACAACCGCGAGTCTATCGGCGACGACAGGACGAATACACAGCACGAATGAGGCAAGGCGCTGCTCCCTTCAGAATAATGTCGAAGGGAACGGGCAGTGGCACTGACCAAGCCAGAATAAAAAAGAAATGCGGTTCATCAACTTGGATAAGGCGAAAAACTACTGCAGAAGTGAGAAGGACAGAAGGGAAACATAAGGTGACATTTAAATCCTCAGTTTGTGATTATTCTAGTGTTGAGCTATTACTAATTTTAATTTATTAAGGATAATAACCATTAAATGCTTTTACTTTGAGTAGTAGAAATGCTAATTCAAACTATAATCATATATTTTACAAAGTTGATGTAATTTTCAGTGTATCACGTGTGCTGCAGCACATGCCATTGTGCAGAATGTGAAGATTATATAATGTGAACATAACTGTCTCTTTTTAAGATGTGCATGTCTCAATTCCTCCGGAGCAATTAAATATTGGTCATTAAATATTGTTTCTTGTTTGAACAGTACAAATGCTAATAAAAACTGTCAAATTGTATATTTTACAGACAGAGTTACAGGAGCAGGACTCTTTCAGACCACAGCAGCAGGATTTCTCTCATTTAGAAAACAGTAGGATTCTCCCAGAAGAACAGCAGGATTCTCCCAGAAGAACAGGAGGATTCTCCCAGAAGAACAGCAGGATTCTCCCAGAAGAACAGTTGGAGTCTCCTAGACTATAGTGAGACTCTCTTACCCAGTGCATAGCAGGATCTTCATATAAAAAAATAAATAAATCTAAGCATGTATCAAAATAGTTTCAATTGAGTTTATTTTTTGACTTGGTTCAGTTGGCTGTTCATATTTTGTCACAGTTAAACTAAATATGCTTCTAATAGAGAGTAGTTATGGACAAGATCGTTGTCTATTTCATTGTAATAATACAAAATCTCGTATTAAAAGTAATTTGACAGTAATTACTGTTGTAATTTGATTCTTTTAATAGATCTTGTAAGTTGTTTGGATGTAATGCTCGTGTGTTCACAGTGTGCACGTCTGATGGTGCTCACAGTGGTCAAGAGAGCGCTCAGGGAGTTTGTGTGTTTGCTCAGATACATGAAAAATTAGAGGGAACATTGATCACAGTGTGACTCTGAAGTGCTGTATGTTTGGAAGTTTTCTCCCCGACAAAACCCACAATGTCGATGAAACGTTCTGCACCGACAAAGGCACCAACGAAGGTTTGAACTTTGAGAGAGTTTAAACAAGAGAGAAATATGAGAAAATGTTAATGCCTGTGTGAGAAAAGTGTATAAAGTGTGTGGTGAGGGGTTTTACAGACACAAAACATATAAAATAATTGTAAAAAATAAAGCTGATACTTCATGGATTTCGCCTATTGCGGGTTATTTTTAGAACATGACCCCCACGATAAACGAGGGACCACTGTATTACGCTAAATTGATTCTTATGAGCGTTAAGCCATGTTATAAAGTTGTTACCTCTTCACAAACAAACCTAAAGTTGTGTTTTGTTTCATTCATGTTTGAGTAACACTTTATTATTAGTCTATCTACATCATGTGTTCCACCTTGTGATGTCATGAAGTGGTGGTTAACAGCTCATTTTACCTTTAGTTCAGCAGAGATTGGCAATTCCAGGGCTGAAATTATTCAAATGATTCTAGTGAAGGTGTGTGGAGTTTAAAAACACAGTGGAGCACTTCTTGTATTACCACATGATGACATCACAAGGTGGAACAGAGTGAAAAACTCAGCCTAAATATGCAGGGTTTGTGTGAATGAAACAAAACGCAACTCCAGGTCTGTTTGTGATAAGATAAAAAACATTAGAACATAGAGAAAATACCGTGATATGGGTCCTTTAACCTTAAAAAAGTCAGGATATTGTTAATTCAAATGATTACTCCAGTAGAAGTAAAAATACTGCGCCGGGAGAGTTCCTTGCTGTCACTCACTCTGCCTCTCAGCTCGACACATTCCTCAGACCCTTCAGTTCTCCGACGCCACAATGTGAAGTCATTAGTTTAACAAAGAACAAGATGGAGGACGGCTTCCCTTTTTGTCACTTTTCGCTCCAAGTGCTCCTCTTTAGCCACTGTTAACTTTTTGACCCTCTCCCTCAAAAGCACCACTTATCACACTAAGAACCCTTCAGCAACATTATGAAAAAGGCTAACGATTGGACGATGAGTGGCCGTGGGCGGGGTTTCAATATAAAGTAGGAAAAGACAAAAATAATAAATCTTGCAGTAGTTCGATCTTTTTTTCCCTTGCATTCTTCAGCTGTCAATCAAGTTATAGACTTCTCCACGGCCTTTTTACCTCTGTGGGCGGGGCTTAATTAGTAACAAAACCTTTATTTTGTTACACGAAAAATGTCCTTGTGTTGTAGTGTTGATGACTTGGGTATGAAGCTGTATATATAAATGCACAGAGCTAACCTGCTAGCCGCCGTGTGCCGAATACGCCCCAATTTAATTTACATTGAACATCTCTCTGCATCTGCTGCTGTCAGACTCGTCATTTTGGTCTTAAAATGTTCGTATTAACCTTCTACATGATCCTGAGGCTATTTTTTCTGAGACGAGGAGTCAAGGAGTGAAGGAAGCCATGAGTCAAGGAGGTAAGGAGACAAGGAGGCAAGAAAACAATGAGGCAAGAGTGAAAGTGGACAAGGACAGATGGAGTCAAGGAGGCAAGAAAACAATGAGGCATGGAGACGAGGAGTCAAGGAAACAAGGAGGCATGGAGACAAGGAGTCAAGGAGGCGAGGAGGCAAGGATGCTAGTGGACGTGGAGGCAAGGAGGCCAGGAGACAAGGGGGCAAAAGGACATGGAGGCAAGCAGAAAAGGAGACAAAAAAGCATGGATGCAAGGGGACAAGGAGGCAAGGAGACAAGGAGGCCAGGAAATAAGGAGGACAGGAGACAAGGAGGCAAAAAGGCAAGAAGACAAAAACAAGGCGTCAAGTAGATAAGGGGGCAAGGAGACAAGGAGAGAAGGAGACAAGGATGCATGTGGACATGGATGCAAAGAGACAACGAGGCAAGGAGATAAAGAGACAAGGAGGCAAGGAGACAAGGAGGAAAGGAGGCAAGAAGGCAAAGAGATAAGGAGGCAAGGAGACAAAAAGCGCAAGGAGGCAAGGAGACAAGGAGGCCAGGAAACAAGGAGGCAGGAGACAGGAGACAAAAAGGCAAGAAGACAAAAAAAAAAGGAGTCAAGTAGATAAGGGGGCAAGGAGACAAGGAGAGAGCAGAGGCAAGGATGCATGTGGACAAGGATGCAAAGAGACAAGGAGGCAAAAAAAGACAAGGAGACAAAGAGACAAAGAGACAAGGAGTCAAGTAAATAAGGGGGCAAGGAGACAAGGAGAGAAGGAGGCAAGTTTGCATGTGGACGAGAATGCAAAGAGACAAGGAGACAAGTAAACCAAACTGCGATGTGGCCTTGAGTTTTGCTCGTTCCGGGCGTAGGCGGTGTAGAGTGGAGGGTTAAGTGAGCAGCAAAAGCAGGTGTTTCAGAGCAGAGCCAGCTTGAAAAGACCCACACACTCCAGCGGTGTCTTGTAAAGGCATTAGCTCGCCGCCAATTAGCCGTAGCGGAAGGTCAGCGGAGGTCGCGGGTGCTGAGCAGAGATAAGTTTCCAATTAACGCAGCAGCACCTGGGTTTGAGCACCACACACAGAGACAGACACAGACAGTCGGGACATGGGAGCGGTACAAATGTATAAACACGAATTTACCGTTCAAAAGAAAATACAGATCAAACGCAAAACATCACACCGGCTTTTGTGGAGGATTCAGCAAAAATGTGCTTTGTAAGACTTTAGTTTGGACCCTCAAACTCTATTTAACTCAACACGAAAATGATCAAGGCTTAGGCCACAGACTGTATATGTAAATGGACATAGCTAACATGATAGCCTCGACTCTCGCTCCAATTCACTTTCTATTGAACAACTGTAACTGCTGCTGTCAGACTTAAAATATTCATATAAACCCGCTCTACATGATCTTTCGTTTTTATTTCACTATTTTGTCCTCAGATCAAGATATGAACATTAATAACAGATCAATCCAACGCCTGCTTTCCCCAAGATCGCCACCGCTAGCGTTAGCAACAGGTTGATTGACGGCGTTGTTAAGCGCTCGCCCCCAACCAAACCAGCAGTGCGAGCAAGAGGGGGTGTGTCTCGCTCCTGATTGACTCTTTGGTTTTTGTGTGTGGATTTCCAAATACGATCTCTGGTTGCAGATTAGCCGCTATAACTGCTAGCCTCAATGAGCTTCATTTAGTTGCAACCACTTCTATTATAGAGTCTGTGGGTTCAATAATTGCTTGTCTTCATGGAGTTTGCTTTGTAATGTTCCGCAGTATGTGATTAAACCTGTGTATTTCTAGGGAAAACCGCAGCTGCATGTTTTGTAGGTTAGCTTTAGGGTAGCTCTATTAACTCTGGCTCCATTTCACTTTACATTGAAAAAACTGTCACCCCTCTCTCTGTAACTGCTGCTGTCAAACTCGTCATTTTGGTCTTAAATGTTCGTATTAACCCTCTACATGATTCTGGTGCTTTTATTTCGCTATTTTGTCTGTAAATCAAGATAGGATTAGCGCTAGCGTTAGCAACAGGTTTGACTGACAGAGTTGTTAAGTGTCCGCTCCCTGCTAAACCAGTGGGAAGTGGCTTTACCGTCTACAGCCTCGCTCTGGATTGGCTCTTTGGTTGCTATGATACTCACGATCAGAATCTAAACATGGAACTTAGCGCCAAATTAGCCGCTATAACCGCTAGCCTTGACGAGCTTCATTTGACTGGAGCTGAACGCTATGGATGTCTATGGTCTAGTCTAGTCTATGGTTTTGCAATGACAAATTAGGACCGTTGTCATAGCGATGAACAACTTTAAACAAAATGTGATATGTTTTATTATGGGAATAAGTCCTTGAAATGTTGCATAAAACAGAAAGCTGAAACTCATAAACACTTACAAGTTACAACAGGATTTTTTTTCGAACTCGGGTCTTGTTTGGTGGAGCCTGTGAGACCTGGGGCTGTTCTGTTTTGAGGGTTATAGTGATAAACTCCACACTCCAGGATGCTTCACTGGGCTAGTGCTAATCATGAAGCCAACAGAGCTCTTATTAGCCCATGTGCTAATCATGAAACCAGCAGAGGCGTTATTAGCCCATGTGAGCGCTGCTGTTTGAGTGCACAAGTTCAAGTGTGTCAGGGTCTAGTAGTTTCTGAATGAGGGAAGGATGGAGTACCTCAAAACCTCTTGTTATAACAGAGCTTTGTGTCCTCGTGAGTCACTAGTACTAGAGAAAGTTCACTAAGTTTAATACTTTTACTAAGACACAGTTCTGGAGTTACTTTTAAGACGAGGCACTACAGGTGACGGGGAAAAAATGTTAAATTTTGCAAAGGTAAAGGTTGAAAGGTTAAAATAGGAAAGGGCTCCAGAGTGAAATAAAACATGGATTTAATGACAATAAAAACATGTTTCACTTGTCTCCATAAAGACATAATTGAGTTGCCTGGGTGTTCCGCAGTATGGCATTAAACATATTGACAAACAGGTGACCAGACTGTGTTAAAGCTCAAAAAACAAAAACAAAAAAGCTCGTTTTAAATGCCAGAGAGGAGAGGTGGCTTCTCTGTGTTAAAGCCTGAGAGGATCTGACAGGCAGAGGGCGCTGTTCCATAGTCTGGGCTCTGTTTGTTAAAGCAACCATAAAGAAATAAAGGTTAGATAGATGAATTTAATGCCATGCTGTGGAACATTTAAGGCAATGCTGTAACATCTCCATGGAGACAAGTAGGTACTAGAGAAAGTTCACCTTCAAGTTTATGTTTAACAGATTTACTGAAGCAGAGTTCTGGAGCTGCTTATAAGACGAGACGATACAGGTGACGAGGGGAAAATCTTACATTTAGAGATGTAAGAGACGAAATCTGTTAACTGAACAAAAAGGGAGTGAAGACGTTTGGCTGCTCATCCAAGCTGCTTCTTCAGTTCGACTGGTGGACGCTGCCTTATATCTGTCTGGAGGGAGGAGCTAACGACACTGAACCACCAGGCTCGGTCTGTTGAGCTACACTGAGTGTGCACTGAGCCTGAGTCATACTTAGCATAGTCATACAACTCTTAATGGGTGCTTTTTACACCCATGAGCTTCCTGACTATTGTTCTCTTTGTTTCCTTTGCTTTGGGTCTGAGGATGGAGTCGTAGAAAGGGGAGAGATGATCTCTAAGGCTCCCGTTTCTGTAGTTTACTTCTATAAATGTAAGAACAAAATGTTTTCATATAGAAAGAAGGTATTTTATGTGTAAAAACATTGATAATTTTAGAGAAGTTCAAAACTTAAAAGTGAAAGAAGCCAGGTTTACTTTTCTTGCTTCATTTTGTTAACATGTTACAAAAACATACACAGAGAGGGTTTTGGATCTTATTTAGTATTTGAGTAAACTAGATCTGACTGATGTTTGCCTAAAAATGTCCAATTTCACCTCACTTTTTGTAGTTAAAACTGTTAAAATCTTAAAATAAAATAAATTAAATAATACATAAATAATTAAATAATACAATTTTAAAATCTGACTCTGAATTTGAAATTAAAAAAAAAAAAATCTTTAATTGTAAAGTTTGGTGTGTGCAGGTGATACCTTAAAGTCCTGATCCTTACGTCCCTATAGGAGAAAATGTGCTTTCGGAAAATGGCTTTTGAAGTTACAATATCCATAGTAAAAAAAATTAAAATAAAAATGGATAAAAATGGAGACGATATGTTTGTCTGCTCATCAGAAACTGTAAAAAAGAGGTGTGTTAGCTTCAGCGTAGTTTGCTCCTCCCTTCAGACAGATATAAGGCAGTGTCCAGCAGTGATCTGACCAGAACTGAAGAAGCAGCCAAATGTCTTCACTCCTACAACTTTTTGTCCAGTTGACAGATTTGACATTTTCTTTTACCACGGACCTGGACGACGGAGGGATCACACAGACAAGTTACAATGTCTCATATAAGTCAATGAAGCTCCTCGAGGCTGACAGTCACAGCGGCAAATTTGGAGCCGATTTCCATATTAGGAATTCCCACCGTAAGTATCATAGCAACCAAAGAGCCAATCCAGAGCGAGGTTGTTGAAGAAACACCCCTTCCCGGCTTTGATTTGACAGGGAGCGGGCTCAAAATGACAGCAGCAGTTACAAAGAGAAGGGCGATGTTCAATAGAAAATTTATTTGCGCAGAAGCAAGCCCAACGCTCACTTCCTACTTGGAACGCAGCAGCTAGCGTGTTAGCCATGTCCATTTATATATACAGTCTATGGTTACGCAATAACATCTCCATGGAGACAAGCATGTGACATACCATGTACCAAAAGTCGCACAGTGCACCTTTAAACACACATTACATTTTGTCTGTGAGATTCAATTGAAATTTCATAACAGTTCCAGGCTATATAACACCTTTTGTTCGCATGTTCAGACACTTCCGGCCTCGTATCTTTAGCATCGTCTATGTGGGTTTTTAGATAAATAGCTTTTTGGGCAGTGCATCAGATACTTTCATATGACACATCTCCACAGTAACAATGTCCACCTACTCCCATTGTCAGTGAATGTGTTTCAACTAAAACATGATACAAAAGCACGTCCGCCTCTGGTCTTATCCCTCCCACACGTTTCCTGCTTCATATTTTGTGCTTAATAACTGGCATTTGTGAACACCGCTCCTGTTTTCATCCCCGTCTATATCTGTTGATCTTTGTTGCGCCACAAAGGTGCAGCCTCAGAGTGAAGTGTGAAGAGAAGGAGGGAGATGGCGATCAGAACAATACACTGCACTGTTTTGTGTCGTAAGATGCTGCAAAACCACGCTTTCAACACCTTGAGTTCAGATCCTCAACCTTTTATTATTATTTTATCTTCATCTCCAAAGCTTAAAACGCTCTGTTCCCCCTGTGATGTCATGAAGTGGTAGTTTTCAAGTTAACAGCTACATTTAAACTTCAGTTCAGTAGAGATTGGGCAATTCCAGAGTTGAAATTATCAAATTGATTCTCGTGAAGGTTTGTGGAGTTTAAAAACACAGTGGAGCGCTTTCTGCATTACCACCTGATGACATCACAAGGTGGAATATAGTGTTTTCTGTTTGCGAGAAGAAGCAACAACATTAGAACAGATCAGAAAATAGCGTAATAAATAGTAGCTCTTTAAATAGTAAGTGTTTATCTGGCTAAAACTACCTTCTTACTATGAGTGGGCTTGCTTCTCCACAGATCTGACCTGTAACTACGCCTGGTGGCTTGACGAAAGTGTTACTCAAACATGTGTGAATGAAACAAAACACAACTCCAGGTCTGTTATTCATAAAGTATCAACATTATAACTCAAGAAATGATTTTTTGTAATCCAGGACCTTCAAAAAGCGGAACATTATAATGACTAGATCTTTCAAAGCTGCTCCTGTAACTAGGTACAGCTAAATAGAGTCATAATTTGTACTTAAAGGTCCTATATTACACAAAATGGATTCATCTCTCTATCATCTCCAAAACTCAAAATGCTCTATTCCACATTGTGATGTCATGACGTGGTAGTTTTCAAGTTAACAGCTCCTTTTACCTTTAGTTCAGTAGCGGTCGGCAATTCCAGACCTGAAATTATCCAATTGATTCTAGTGAAGCTGTATGGAGTTTAAAAACACATCGCAGCACTTCCTGTAGTACCACCTGATGACATCACAAGGTGGAACAGAGTTTTTGTTTCCCGTTTAAGAAAAAAAAAGAGAAGGAAACAACATTAGAGCATAGATCAGGGAATAATTTAGTAAAAGACGCAGGTGAGACGCCATGTTTCATCTCCGTCTACGTCGTTGTCGGACCACGAGGGCGGAGAAGGTGGCTCTGACTGGAGAGTGGGACGGGGGGTCATCGGTGCTCTGTTATAGGGCCGCCTGGTGGAGCTGCAAGGGGGAGGAAGATGAGTTATTTGAGGTCTTTGGGTCTTTGGAGAAATTGCTGGAACAGGCGACGCGAGGCTATATTGTCGTGTAAAGGATGTTTGTAAAAGCACAGGCTCTTGAAACGGGATTGTTTATTTTCACACAAGGACTCTTTTGAATGAAGCAGACAGGTTTGTTATTCTGGTGTCCTGAAATAGAATAAAAAGAGATAGTATTCTTCAAATGCGAAGTAGCGCCCGGGTATGCTGCTGTGTGTTTTGTGCACAGGGTAAGTATGTGAAGCGTGTACTGTTTTTGTGCAAGAAATGTCCAGTGTAGCTTTATGTGCATGATTCTAACTGGACTCTTGAAATAAAACAGGGATTTAATGACAATCAAAAAGGTTTCACTTGACGATTTGTCTGGGTGTTCCGCACTGTGGCATTAAACTTATTGTCTCAGTGGAGACAAACAGGTCACAGGCTCTTGAAACGGGATTCAGTATTCACACAACTCTTTTGAATGAAGCAGAAGGTTTGTTATTCTGGTGTCCTGAAATAGCGCCTTCAAATGCGAAGTAGGCGCTGTATGCTGCTGTGTGTTTTATGCACAGGGTAAGTATGTGAGTGTGTACTGTTTTTGTGCAAGAAATGTCCAGTGTAGCCTCAATATGTGCATGATTCTAACTGGACAGAGCTCTAGAGTGAAATAAAACAGGGATTTAATGACAAAAAAAAAGGTTTCACTTGTTTCCATGGAGATTTAATTGATTTGTCTGGGTGTTCCGCACTGTGGCATTAAACTTATTGATCTCAGTGGAGACAAACAGGTGGCCAGACCATGTTAAAGGTCAAAAAACAACTTCAGCTTCACATAAAAGTAAAAAAAAACGAAACAAAAAAGTTAGTGTTAAATGCCAGAGAGGAGAGGATCTGACAGGCAGAGGGCGCCGTTTCATAGACTGGGCTCTGTTTGTCGAGGCAACCATAAAGAAATAAATCCTAGATAGATAAATTTAATGCCACGCTGTGAAATATTTAACGCAACGCAATAACATCTCCACGGAGACAAGGAAGTGGCGCAAACTCCACCAAACCACATCTTTCATTTTTGTTTTTGCAGCATCAACGTCGTAAGATTTAAATATTTGACAATGATACTAAGACTGACTTTCGCTTGAATCAAATTGACCTTTGACCTTTTACACTACACTTGATTTTCTGCTCAAACATAATTAAAAATAAACAATGTAACAAATGCGTACGCCATGTTCGATTTCACTTTTGTGTATTGGCCGTAGACTTCCATAGTTGGAATTTCGCCCATAATTTCGTATCATAGCAACCAAAGAGCCAATCCAGAGCAAGGCTGTTGAAGGTAACGCCCCTTCCCGCCCACACCGCTGGTTTAGCAGAGAGCTGGGGCTTAGCAACACTGTCAATCAAACCTGTTGCTAACGCTAGTAGGAGTGACCTTGAGGAAAGAAGCCGCCTGATTTGTCTGTTATTAATGTTCATATCTTGACTTAGTGACACAATAGTAAAATAAAAAACACCAGGGTCATGTAGAGCGAGTTAATCTGAACATTGACCAAACACGCTAAAGTCAGGCCGACAGCAGCAGTTACAATGAGAAGGGGACCGTATTTTCCAGACTATACGTCGCACTGGACTATAAGGAAATTTATTTTACAAAATCTGAGATGAAGAACAGACATTTTATCTTTAAAGGCAAATTATGAAAATAACAATAAAACAGAGAAGAACAGGCTGAATATCAGTACATGCTAACGTCACACATTTATATTTATTCTGCTCCATGAAGCACAGACAGAACTGAACATGAGTCTGGTTTGTTAATGTAAGATATTAAGTTTATCACAGAACTAAAGCTGAAAAAAGCAACAAGTTTACTCTGGATCTCACTGCAAATCACTAAATCCACTGAAATCTTCATCCTCGGTGTCACTTCTGAACAGCTCCACCTGCTCCAGAAGTAGATGTGTGTCATACTGGTGTAAGTCCAGAGTGCCTCGTGCAGGTGTCAGTGTGAGAATAACTGTAATTATATATTTTAATAATTTCATATATAAGTTGCTTCTGAGTATAAGTCGCCCCCTGGACAAACTATGAAAAAAATTGACACTTATACTCCGGAAAATACCGTAAGTAGATGGAGCAGCGCGCCCATGCTAACTTCCTATTTGGATCATAATGCGTTAGCTAAGCCCATTTAATTACAGTCTATGGTCTTGGCCAATAGCAAACTTAAAAAAACTTAACCTAAAACCAAGTCATAACCAGTTTCTATCAAAATATGTTCAAAAAAATCAAAAAATCTTGGAGAAATACAGTTTAAAATCAAACTATTGTGAGCCTCGTGTAAAAAGCCCGTGTTTTCTGTAATAATGAAGACATCGTGAGGCGAAATGAGGCGTGAATGGGTTTTTGGCCTTTGTTTCCACAAATTAGAGCTAAATGTGTGTAACTGCAGGGAGCGATTAACAGGACTTTACCAAAGCTCCAGATCTGATCAATATTTCATTACGTCCACACCCGGGCAGTTTATGCAAATGGGATCTGAGGAGAGGCAGCACGAACAACAAGAGGCAATGGAGAGGCAGGCAGGAAGATATAAACGCAGAAAAAGACTAGAAAAAGTCAAATGTACTGTACTGTGTCTCTCTGAGGACACGTGGATGAGGCCTGTGGCGCCACATCACTGCAGTAGTCTAATTACAGTCCTATGGGAAAGAGAGGAAGAGGAGGAAGAGGAGGAAGAGGAGGAGGAGGAGGCTGGTACACGCCCAAAGGATTCTGCATTAAAACAGTTACGTAACCAAGGCGAAGTTTGTACAGTTGAGTTTAAGATGAATGCATCGGATCATTGGCTGTAGATATAAATGGACATAGCTAACCCGCTAGCCGCTATGTTCCAAACAGGAAGTGATCATGTGCGCACTTCCGGGTTCATCGACTCTGGCTCCATTTCACTGTCTTTTGAAAAACCATCACCCCTATCTCTGTAACTGCTGCTGTCGGACTCGTTATTTTGGTCTTAAAATGTTCATAGTTACCCGCTCTACATGATCCTGGGGTTTTTATTTCACAATTTTGTTCGTAAATCAAGATATGAACATTAATAACAGTCTTTTGAATGTGGGACAGTCTTTAGGACGTGGGACAGTCTGTAGGACGTGGGACAGTCTGTAGGACGTGGGACAGTCTGTAGGAGGTGGGACAGTCTTTAGGACATGGGACAGTCTTGAGGACGTAGCACAGTCTTTAGAACATGGGACAGACTTTAGGACAGGGGACAGTTTTTAGGATGTGCGGCAGTTTTTAAGACTTGGGACAATCTTTAGGACATGGGGCAGTCTTGAGGACATGGGACAATCTTGAGGACATGGGAGAATTTTGAGGACATGGGACAGTCTTGAGGACATGGGACAATCTTTAGGACATGGGACAATCTTGAGGACATGGGACAATCTTGAGGACATGGGATAATCTTGAAGACATGAGACAGTTTTTAGGATATGGGACAGTTTTTAAGACATGGGACAATCTTTAGGACGTCGGATAATCTTGAGGACATGGGACAATCTTTAGGACGTCGGATAATCTTGAGGACATGGGACAATCTTTAGGACATGGGACAGATTTTAGGATGTGGGACAGTTGTTAAGACATGGGACAATCTTTAGGACATGGTACAATCTTGAGGACATGGGACAATCTTGAGAACATGGGACAATCTTGAGAACATGGGACAATCTTGAGAACATGGGACAATCTTTAGGACATGGGACAGTTTTTAGGATGTGGGTCAGTTTTTAGGACGTGGGACAGTCTTGAGGACATGGGACAATCTTTAGGACATGGGACAATCTTGAGGACATGGGACAATCTTTAGGACATGGGACAATCTTGAGGACATGGGACAATCTTTAGGACATGGGACAATCTTTAGGACATGGGACAATCTTGAGGACATGGGACAGACTTTAGGACAGGGGACAGTTTTTAGGATGTGGGACAGTTTTTAGGACGTGGGACAATCTTGAGGACATGGGACAATCTTGAGGACATGGCACAATCTTTAGGACATGGGACAGTTTTTAGGATGTGGGACAGTTTTTAGGACGTGGGATAATCTTGAGGACATGGGACAGTTTTTAGGATGTAGGACAGTTTTTAAGAGGGACAGTCTTGAGGACATAGGACAGATGTGAAAGCCCAGTTTGATGGACAGCTGCTGTGGGACGCTCTGGATCAGTGGAGGATTGTGGGAGTCGGTGTCAAAGTGCCGCAGGTAAAGAGTTTTATTTTATTCCTGCTGCTTTTAAACACGGTGTCGTGATCTCGTCCGTCCTTGTGGGTCGTTTTCAGATCTATATCAAAGTCTCTGTAGTTGCACAATTGCAGCGGCTCCTGTTTAAAGTCTGGCCTTTCTCTCTCGTGCTCTCCGTATTATCACAGCTTTTCTCTCATAGTTGTAATAAATCTGGCAGCATTTGCTAAATAACTTCATTCTCATTTCCTCCACCTCAGATTTTGGACATATTCACAAAAACACCCCATTTTTCATATTCATTCCGTCATAGGAGCAAAACTGTGAAAAATTGTGTCGGGTTTGTGCTTCTCTCTTAGCTGCTTAGCTGTTTAGCACATGAGCAAACGCTTGATAAACGAGGCCCTAAATGTGCGTGAAAACTCCAATGAGTTTTTCAAGGCACAACTGACGATCCATCACGGCTCACGAGAGTCAACGACGAGTCCAACGACTGGAACTCAAGGTGCTCCATTCAGAGAGAGCGAACGTGACCTGTGCACATCCTGCAGGTCTCCAGCATGTGACAGGTGCATGTGACAGGTGTGTGTGACAGGTGCATGTGACAGGTGCGTGTGACAGGTGCATGTGACAGGTGCATGTGACAGGTGCACGTGACAGGTGCATGTGACAGGTGCACGTGACAGGTGCATGTGACAGGTGCACGTGACAGGTGCATGTGACAGGTGCACGTGACAGGTGCACGTGACAGGTGCATGTGACAGGTGCACGTGACAGGTGCACGTGACAGGTGCACGTGACAGGTGCATGTGACAGGTGTGTGTGACAGGTGCATGTGACAGGTGCGTGTGACAGGTGCATGTGACAGGTGCGTGTGACAGGTGCATGTGACAGGTGCACGTGACAGGTGCATGTGACAGGTGCACGTGACAGGTGCATGTGACAGGTGCACGTGACAGGTGCATGTGGTGAGGTGCACGTGACAGGTGCACGTGACAGGTGCACGTGACAGGTGCACGTGACAGGTGCACGTGACAGGTGCGTGTGACAGGTGCGTGTGACAGGTGCACGTGACAGGTGCGTGTGACAGGTGCGTGTGACAGGTGAGGCTCCTGTCTGTGTGTCACAGGTGAAGCTCCTGTCTGTGTGTCACAGGTGAGGCTCCTCTCTGCAGGTTGTTTGTTCTCAGACTCAGTGGGTTTGTCCCATGAGGAGTTGAAGCTGTGATGTGACACACTTTTACTGCACTGCACTCTACTGTAGTGTAGTGTAGTCTAGTGTTGTGTAGTGTGATGTGTAGTGTAGTGTGATGTGTAGTATAGTGTGTTGTGTAGTATAGTGTGATGTATAGGGTGGTGTGTAGTCTAGTGTAGTGTTGTGTAGTGTAGTGTGAGGTGTAGGGTGGTGTGTAGTCTAGTGTAGTGTTGTGTAGTGTGATGTGTAGTGTAGTGTGTTGTGTAGTATAGTGTGATGTATAGGGTGGTGTGTAGTCTAGTGTAGTGTTGTGTAGTGTAGTGTGAGGTGTAGGGTGGTGTGTAGTCTAGTGTAGTGTTGTGTAGTGTCGTGTAGTTGTATAGCGTTGCGCAGTGTAGTGTTATGTAGTAGTGTCGTATGGTACTGTTTTGTAGTATAGTGTAGTGTTGTGTACTGCTGTGTAGTGTTGTATAGTGCTGTGTAGTGTAGTGTTGTGTAATGTGCAGTGTGTAGTGTTGTGTCGTGTAGTGTAGTGTAGTGTAGTGTACTGTTGTGGAGTGTTGTCTAGTGTTGTGTAATGTTGTGTAGTGTAGTGTAGTGTAATGTTGTGTTGTATCGTGCTGTGTAGTGTAATGTAGTGTTGTGTAGTGCTGTGTAGTGCATAGTGTAGTGTTGTGTAGTGTTGTATAGTGCACTGTTGTGGAGCGTTGTGTAGTGTTGTGTAGTGTTCATGTTTTATGTGTGTGCGGTGAAGTGGAAAGTGAATCTCAGTTTTTGTTGTATCGTCCATTTTATGATGAATTTAAAAATCCTTTATTTAATGAATCGTTCTCCCGGTGCCTGGTCTGTTCTGGTGACGAACCATAAGACGAGACGGTTGTTGGCATCATTTCTCTGTAAAATCCGGACGAAGCGGCGGATGAGTTTGTCTAACTGAGTCCATGGTGTAGTGTAGTGCAGGTCTGAAACATTATTCTAACATAGACCAGTAAACCGTGTAGTATGGCCCTTTAACGATGAAACATTATAATTTGGTCAAAGGCTAAAAAGTGAGACAATTTAGCAGAAACAGATCAGACCCTTTGGCGATTTATTCACGGCAACTGCCAAGAGGATTCCTGTTATTTAAAACGTTTTTGTCCTGCCACGGTCCAGACGGCACTCAGCGATATATCGTCCATTTTCATTTTGTTTCTCATTTCCTCTCGCCCATGCATTACGATTAACCTGATTTGCCCTACAGTAATGCCTCTAAACGTGGGGCCCCCTGTATCCCGATGACAGAGCAGAGCCGGGGGCCGCAGGTTCCCATCTGGAGGTGAGGGATGGAGTGAAGACAGGCCCCGGGCGATGGAGGGGTGGAAGGGGTGTGAAAGACGACACAGATATCACCCAAGAGGCTCCATATTCATGCAGTCATCCCCCGCGCGGGACATCTGTGCGGGGGGCTGGTCCCGAGACAGTCCCCCCCCTCCGTAGGGGTGAGAGCCATGTGCCGCGGGGGAGACGAAGACGATGAGCAAGTGATGAAGAGGAGAGTGAAGTGATGCTGACACGTGGCCTGAGGTTAACAGGGAATTTACCAGATAGAAAACGGAACAAAATATCAGGAAGAGGCTCACGGGTTTTAGAAAATGAACTTCCCTCTGCACAAAAAGTCTGTATTTTCAAATCGAATCTGAAACAGGCGGAAGTATGTCAGCCAGTGTCACCATGTTTGTTTTTAGTTCGATTGGGAGCTTCACCTTCACCAAAATGTGTACCACCTTTGACCGGCTCCATCGACAATTCACTTTACATTGAAAAACCGTGTCCCCTCTCTCTGTAACTGCTGCTGTCAGACTCGTCCATTTTGGTCTTAAAATGTTCATATTAACCCGCTCTACATGATCCTGGGGTTTTTATTTCACTATTGTGTCTATAAATCAAAATATGAACATTAATAACAGACAAATCAGGAGCTTTCTTTCCCCGAGGTCGCTCCCTCTGGTGCAGACATGTCAGATTCAAGCCTGTGGGCCAAATTTGGCCCTCAATATAAATGTATCAGAGCTGTCCTGTCAGCTGCCGCACCAGTACAGCACATGCAACGCTAATAGTGCAAATCCCAGAATGCTTTGCAAATACATTGGCCCCCACCACTTCTGTTGACACTTATTAGCACACTTACCTTATTAGCATCGGCTACCTGCTAAAACATGCAGATGTTGTTAAAATGTTTCAATAAATATTTAGTTTGACCCTCGACTTAGTCCCAGTTTTTAATTTTGGCCTCTGTGAATTTGAGTTTGACACCGCTGGTCTAGTGTTAGCAACAGGTTTGATTGACAGTGTTGCTAAGCGCCCGCTGAAGGACTTTGAAGTTACATTTCACATAATAAATATATCTTTGATTTGCAAAAGTGTTTTATACGAGGAATGTAGCCCGGATGCTAACCAAGCCAGGACTGAGGCATTGTAACAGGTTGTTTCCAAAGATAGAGAGGTGTTAAAACTGTGCATTAATGACACACATCACATATCAGGTTAAATGTTGATTAAATAACACATATATGTGAATTAACCGTTAATACAGTTTCCTGTGTTTGTGCTTAGAAGACAGGACCAGGCAGGCAGAGCACAAGGATCCTGGAAATGTCTTTTATATGTAATAGTCTTTGTTTTTGGATGCTTAATATAGCGTAACATGACATTTCTCATTTGTTTTTCTTTCTTTTCTTTATGTATCCATTACAGGATTTATGTTGGTCTTAAAATGTTCATATTAACCTGTTCTACATGGTCCTGGAGTTTTATTTGGCCATTTTGTCTGTAAATCAAGATATGAATATTAATAAGAGACAAATCAGGCGGCTTCTTTCCCCGACATGGCTCCCTCTTAGCGTTAGCAACAGGTTTGATTGACAGCGTTGCTAAGTGCCTGCTCCATGGTAAACCAGCCTCGCTCTGGATTGGCTCTTTGGTTGATACTCGCAGTCGGAAATTCCACATATGTAACTCAGCTCCAGTTCCAGTCGCCTTCATAAGTCGATGAAGTCACACTTCTTTACACAGTCTGAGTGTGAAACCAGCCCTGTGTTACTTATAATGATGTGAGCCGTCCTGCTCTGTGACTGATCTCTGTTCTTGTGAAAATACTCCACCTGACTAATCTCCCTCAAAGGTGTGATCGTAAAAAGATGAAGCCGCGCTTTATAAAGCTCTGACAAGTGTTTCAAATTCAAATACATTTTAACGAGGCTCTTGCTTTGCCGCCAGCAAAATCACTTTAAGAAATGGGGTAATCTCCGTCCTGGTTCTCTGTATTCATTTCTGTCGCTTTGACCAAGAACTTGACTAAAATGTGTCTGCAAAAGTCCTCTTCTTTCTGTCGAGGAAGAGGGGCAGAGATAATAAAAAGATCATCCCTGAGACATTGATTCAGGAGGTTAAAATTAAACCAGATGAAATGTCAAAGGTCACGGAATAATTGGTCACACAGAGCAGCTCCGTTCCTGCTGGGCATTCAAATCGCTAGACAAGGAGCCTTTAACCCTTTCGCACCAACGCATGCAGACGATGGAAACAGTGTGAGGTGTCTTGCCCAAAGGCACAACAACAGCAGCGGCAGGAGTAAAGATCAAGCTGCAGACCTGCTGTTCTAACTGTACATACTAGAGCCGTCATCACAAACTCATAGTCATTTATTAAAGGGCCATGTTACACAATTCTCTGATTTATGTTCTAATGTTGTTTCCTCATCACAAACAGACCTGTAGTTGTGTTTTGTTTCATTCTCACATGTTTCACACACAAACGCTGCAGATTTAGGCTGAATTCTTCTCTCAAACTGAAACTGACACTCTGTTCCACCTTATGATGTCATGAGGTAATACAGGAAGTGCTCCGTTGTGTTCTTAGTTTAGAACATGGTGGAGCACAAAAAAAAAAGGTTCCGCCCTTTAGCTTTGATTACAGCACATTCACTGTGGCATTGTTTCGATTTTGCTTCTGCAGTGTCACAAGATTTATTTCCATCCAGTGTTGCATTAATTTTTCACCATGATGTTGCTTTGACGATGGTCGAGTCTGACGCTGCACAAAGGTTCATTTAGTCCTGGTTCAGTCCACATTTAGTCCACGTTTAGTCTGCGTTTAGTCCTGGTTTAGACCTGGTTTAGTCCTGGTTTAGTCCACGTTTAGTCCATATTTAGTCCCGGTTTAGTCCACATTTAGTCCATATTTAGTCCTGGATTAGTCCCAGTTTAGTCCTAGTTTAATCCTAGTTTAGTCCTGCTTTAGTCCTTGTTTAGTCTATGTTTAGTCCTGGTTTAGTCCTGGTTCAGTCGATGTTTAGTCCTGGTTTAGTCCCGGTTCAGTCCTGGTTTAGTCCTGATTTAGTCCCAGGTTAGTCCACGTTTAGTCCATATTTAGTCCTGGCTTAGTCCCGGTTTAGTCCACATTTAGTCCATATTTAGTCCTGGTTTAGTCCTGGTTCAGTCCTGGTTTAGTCCCGGTTTAGTCCCGGTTTTGTCCCGGTTTAGTCCCGGTTTAGTCTTGGTTTAATCCTGGTTTAGTCCTGCTTTAGTCCTGGTTTAGTCCTGGTTTAGTCCTGTTTAGTCCCGGTTCAGTCCCGGTTTAGTCCTGGTTTAGTCCTGGTTTAGTCCCGGTTTAGTCCTGGTTTAGTCCATGTTTAGTCCTGGTTTAGTCCTGGTTTAGTCCATGTTTAGTCCTGTTTAGTCCTGGTTTAGTCCTGGTTCAGTCCTGGTTTAGTCCTGGTTTAGTCCATGTTTAGTCCTGGTTTAGTCCTGGTTTAGTCCATGTTTAGTCCTGTTTAGTCCTGGTTTAGTCCTGGTTTAGTCCATGTTTAGTCCTGTTTAGTCCTTGTTTAGTCCATGTTTAGTCCTGGTTTAGTCCTGTTTTAGTCCTGTTTTAGTCCTGGTTTAGTCCTGGTTTAGTCCTCAGAGTGTGAGATGGTTCATGTGGGCTGATCTTTGGTGCTGTTTTAATCTGTGCACTATAGAGTCCATAAAGCGTCCAGGGCTGTGCAGTGAGTGAGGCGTTCGGGGCATTCGGACACAGCCTTTGTCCACACTTGTCATATCCTTTTTCTTAAACTCTTAAATCCTATTATTCCATCATAAGGTAATTGGCGATGTCTTGTACAAATGGCTCCTCCTCTCACATCTCCACTTTGTTAAATCAGAACATCGTCTGCGTACGTCTCGTTAGGCCTACACCAGAGTGATGTAAATGATATTCATAATCACCCGGCTCCTGTAGACAGCTGTACACACACATCCATATTTCATTTGTGCTTCGCGGTGGAGTCAAGGAGGCTGCGCATTAGAAAAACGTCTTCCTTCACTAATTATGGGGCTAAAGTTAATTTAGTTAGAAGCTAATTAGTATGAATAAAATATAGCTGTGTGTCCCTCCGGGCAGCGCTCTGTCAGAAAGCCTCCCTCCGTCTCCACACATTCACTTTTGACAGAGCAGAAACAAACAAAACAAACACAGAAGGAAATGTAAATGACTCCAACTGCAAATGCATCCAAACAGTCATCTTAGGATAAATATAACGTTAGCCCCAAGCAGTTATGAGCTGGTTTACCCAATTATTTGTGATATAGTAAGTCAACAGTCTATACATTCATGTGACAAATGTATTGATTCACTCACTAAAATGTGCAAATATGCCATGTTTTTACCTGCTTGTCTCCTTGAAGATGTTACATGTTACTTGGGATGTTCCACAGTTTGGCATTAAAACAATAATAATAAGTTTAAATCAGACCTTTTGTGCTAGTGTCTGCTCTACAGTTATAATATCTGACACCTGTGGATCATTCTGTTATAATTTGCACATTTTAAATCACAATATTCATCTAAAACGACTTGAAGTTTCCGTCTTTTCCTTGTCAACCTCCTGAGTATGAACTTGATACTGTGCGTTTGAAGGCCCTACTGAAGAAACACTCGCGGTCCAAAATCTGCAATGGCCAGTTGGACTTGGAAAATATGTCTATGCTGGACCATCTAAAGCAGGGGTGTCCAAACTTTTCTCATTAAGGGCCACATATAAAAACACAGACAAAGCTGAGGGCCGATTGAGGGCCATAAACTGGTTGCAAATACAGTGAATACTTCAAATCTGCTTTATTATTACAAGTTAGACTGAACCACTCGACCTTTGTTCATGCTACATCCTCAATGGGACACATTAAATATTTGAGATGGGCTTGTTCAAGTAGATTTTCAGAAATGTACAGTAAAAAGTTCTGTTTAAGGTGATACGGGCCAATTCACCTGGAAACTAGAGGGCCAAGAAAAATTGGTCTGAGGGCTGCATTTGGCCCCTGGGCCGCAGTTTGGGCATGCCTGATCTAGAGAAAGCTTGGCAACAGAACACTGCAGTGAATATCACTGACATTCAATGAACTAAAGCCCAAGACAATGTCCACTCTTCTTCAATTTTCGCCCGTCATGGTCTACTTTGGAGTTGTCCAAAAATATCCCCCTACTGGACAAAAATACTTCATGCGCTTTTAGTGATGGTTTGGTCCTGACCCTGTGCTTGTTCTATTTGGTGTATCCTCAGTTACTGCAAATCTTCGGAATGAACAAAAATCATTTGTCAAATTTGTAACATTATTGTCTAGAAGACTTAATCTTCCAATTTACATGAATCTATTGTATGACATAATGAAACATGTCCAATTAGAAAAAAAATAATTTACTTCGAGAGAAAGTGGACATTTTTCACTTAACATGGGATGTGTTTCTGGAGAACTTTGACAAACAGGTGGATATGGAAGTATAGATATATCACCGATTAAGAAAATAAAATTGGAGAACAAAGTAAGTACGTCACCATGGGCCTGTACCTAGGACGGTCAAAACAGAAATTGATTGGTAATATGGCGTCTTAAAAATAAGCGATTGAACATGAATCACTCCACATACAAGTTTCGAGAAGGAAAATGAGAAAGAAACAACTATAATAGTTCAAAAGAAAAGTCCATTTTGCAGAATAGGTCTGATTTAATGCTCTGCAAAAACCTCTCATGAAAACAAAACATGTACATCTTTAAGTAACCGAAATTACAATATCTAAAACTATAAGGGTATGAAACAGACTATGAACTGTACAATGGGTAAAATGGGTACAGAAGAAATTTAATGCCACATTGAGGAAAAATCATCTCCATGGTGAAGAGAAGCTTTCAGATCCTCCACCTGATATAGTGACCCTTTGTATTTTTCTTTAAATATCACACAGTGCTCTACATTACGTAAATACTTGCATTTCTCCTCAAAGCGTGTTTCTGAATCTGCTCGTTCTGAAGTTGACAGTTAGTGATATGTGGCTCCACCAACAGCTGCACCGTCAAGTCACGCTCCGAAAACACCAACAACATTCCTTAACTGCAAACCCAATCCCGTCTGTCACACAACTCACAGGGAAAAAAAACTCTCTTCCGTCCTGGCCCGAAGACGTGACTATCTGAGGCGTGCGCAGCCTTGTATCCAGATGATAATTACAGATGTGCGTCTCCGGGGGCGACGCCGGCGGACACGTGCGGATGCTTTATGGATCTCGTTGCGGAGCGTCACTGGAGGAGGGTGCTGTTGGGTGGCGCGGGCCTCAGCAGATGCCGCCCGCCTCTCGTGTCGTAGCTCATGTCTTATACAGCGATTTGCCTGATAGTTGTGATTTATCAGCGGCTCTGGGGAGAACGCCGCCCCCCTTCTCCACGTTCACAGCCCAACAAAACGCCACCGCACTGCTCCGCTCCGTCTGCTCAGCTATTCCCAAATCCGACATCTCCTTGCGCTGTTTCTCATTTTGGGGAGATCATTTTCACCATAATTCCCTTCTGCCCTTCCTCCACTGCAGAAAACTGTTATGTGAACTACGATTTGCCAGAAAACATTAAGAATTGTTATGAAAAAGTTTGAGGAAAGTAATGGGACAGTGATAATTTCAAGAGCATAATTTTGGTGTGTTTTATGTGCAGTGTTCAAACTGAGATACTGCACCCAACATATGAACTAGACTGGGTTTGAACTTCCTGATTTAGACGCCATTTTGAGCACTTTTCGCCACTAAAAAATGTGATAATTTGTTCATAATGATTAATTGCTATAGCAACAGTGATCATTTTCCATCACCAACAAACCCATGGATGATATAGTAGTGGAAAACTCACCAGACATGAGGAGAAACATACAAACACGAGGGGTAACCGTTGTTCAGTTGGAGTGTTGGCGGTTCGAATCCTGATCTCGATATAAAAAACATCATTGGTTGAGCGGTCAGATCCAGCGGCTCCAGCTCCCACAGATGTTCAATGTGAGATACTGAAGCCAACATACACAGCCTGGCAAAAAAAAAGGTCACACACTCTAATATTTGATTGTTCAACCTTTAGCTTTGATTCCGCTGTGGCATTGCTTCGATTTCGCTTCTACAATGTCACACGATTTATTTCCATCCAGTGTTGCATTCATTTTTCCCCAAGATGTTGCATTGATGATGGTCGAGTCTGACGCTGCACAAAGCTTCTCCAGCACAAAGATTCTCAGTGGGGTTAAGGTCTGGACTCTGTGGAGGCTCCATGTGTGAAAATGAGTCTCATGCTCCTGAACCTCTGTCACTATTTGAGCCCCATGAATCCTGCATTGTCATCTTGGAATATAAAACCCACTGATGGAATAACCTGGTCATTCAGTATATTCAGGTGTCAGCTGACCTCATTCTTTGAGCACAGACTGTTGCTGAACCGAGACCTGACCAACTGCAGGAGGCTCGGACCTATTTTCTTAGTTAAATCCAGGTTTCCAGGACTTTTTTGGTCCAGTGTATGAACTAGACTGGGTTTGAACTTCCTGTTTATAGACACCATTTTGAGCACTTTTCATCACTAACCAATGTGATATTTTTTTTATAATGGTTAATTGGTGATACTTTTTCCTCACCAGCAAACCCATGGATGGTATAATATTGGAAAACCCACCAGACACGGGGAGAAACATACAAACACGAGGGGCGACAGCTCAGTTGGAGTGTTAGCGGTTCCAATCCCGATCTCGACATAAAAAACATCATTAGTTGAGCGGTCAGATCTACTGCCCCACAGATGAATGCTGTCATTGTGTCCTTGAGCAAGACTCTTAACCCACCTCGCCCCAAGTGTCTAAGTACATTAGTGTATGAATGTGTGTGTGAATGGGTGAGTGGTTCCTTAATGTAAAGTGCTTTTTTTCCTGTGTAAAATCTACACAGAAAGGACCCACCAGTGTTCAGGTTCGAGCTGAGACCTTCAAAGTCCCATTCAGCCGTTAAAGGTTTTAAGTCAGATGCCTATTATTAGTTAAGAATGAATCGCCATGGTAAAAAGTCCACAACAAAATGCCATTAGAGCATCAGTCTATAAACACATGTTGAAAATAGTGTAATGATCTGATCTGATATTTTGCGTTTAGTTCAGAGTCGACACCTTTTGTTGTTCTTGTAGCCGTTTATGTGTTGTTAACATAGCTGCTACACTTAGTTGCTCTGCCGACAAGCGATGCGAAGGTTGTATCGGTCAGTTACTGGTCAGTTTTGGAGACTGTGAGTTGCTCTAGTGAGTTGAGACTGCAGTTTTGCTCTTGTTTCGGCGTGGGCCATGGCCTATAGTGACCCTTGTGTTCAGAAAATAAACAACCAGAAGAACTTCGGCATCCTTCCTTTCCTTACAAGTAGTTGTCTGTAGGGTAAAAGGCCCTGATGAAGGCTGTTGGCCAGAACACATTGGTATGCATGTTTCTATCCTTAAGATATAATAAAGGCTTTTTACTTTTCTAAACAGACGGAGTGCCTTGTTTTTTGTTGTCTGGTTTTCTTTACAGACTTTACCCTACAGACAGCTACTTCAATATTTTCAAGTTAAAAAGAAGCCCTCTCCAGCGAGCCCGTCTACAACTTTGAACCACACACTATACTTCTCATCATATCCTTTTGCAATAAACCTATCTTCTGATGGTTTTCCGATTCTGGACAGATTTTCTCCATTGATTACATTGTATTTTGCCTGAAAATATCCAAAATATAAACTCACCAATGTTAAACCTGACCATTTCTGTTTGTGAGTAGATCCAAGAACTTACTATATGCAACAGAAATCTGAGTTTGAACTACATGAATTCAACCTGTCCTCTGAATTAAAGATCATTGGCCGATAGAAAGTTGTGAAACTCAGCCATAATACAGGTATCAGAGCATTTCCACGACTAAACACCTGATACTCAGACGGAAACATGAACAGCTCTTCGTTACACTTTGGACAACCACAAAATCATCTGGTTTGGATTCATGATGTTTATTTAGTTGATATAAATGAGTCAAGCCATAATTCTTCCATATGTTTGTCCATATGTTTGTTCTTATCATAAGAACAAACCTCTGTTTTGTGTGGTGTCTGTGGATATCATTCTCAATTTGACTCGTTTTGACAGTGGCTCAGTTGGTAGAGCGTTCGCCCACTGATCCGAAGGTTGGTGGTTCGAATCCTGCTCTCGACATAAACATCGTCGGTTGAGCGGTCAAGTCCAAAGGTCGTTGGTGCGATTTGAGCTCCGACAGATGAACGCTGCCGTTGTGTCCTTGGGCAAGACACTTAACTCACCTCGCCACCACTGTCTGTGCGAGTGGTTCCTTGACGTAAAGCAGTTTGAGTGATTCATACCTCTCACAAGTGTTTTGACTCATTAATATTTTACTCTCAAGCAAATTCACTTTTTACTCATTTATTTGCTTATCAGTAGCCACATTAGAAAGAAAAGACTTCAGACACTCAAAGTGCTTTACATCAAGGAACCACTCACCAGTGTTGGGAATAACGGCGTTAAACAATAACGGCGTTAGTAACGTTTTGTTTTTTCACTAACGGAGTAATTTAACTAATTACTTTTCCCAGCGTCCCAACGCCGTTACCGTTACTGACAGTAAAATGTGGCGCGTTACTATTACTTCAGTTCACTCTGCTCTTCATCAGAGAAGTTTCTCATAGAAGGGAGCTGCAGCGCTGTTGTGTTTCTTTGGTGACAGAGGCTCGGGTGAGGCTTGTTTGAGATGAGTGAGGCGGGAGCAGATAATCTCGTGAGAGCGAGGCCGACGCAGCCGTGTCTGAAATAACCAAAGTGCCTTAAATGCGCCGCTCGAACGGGGCATTTAAGTCGGGCGGTGCTTCGACCCGCACTTCGAACAGTTCATGGTGCATTTGACGAACTGAGACACGGCCGCAATTTTTAAGCGAGGCGAGCGCAGCAGCTCCACCAACTGCGGCGCCTGTATGGACTACAAACGCTTAATGCATGATGGGAAATGGTGTCCTGTCACACGTGCATTTACAGCTGATTGAGTCCGAGTTGAGTTTTGATCAGAAACGTGACGCCCTGACGCACGGCGCCTCCTCCTCCAACTTTACACAAACTACTGCCACATATTTGACATGGACATATGTTTAAATGTGACTGAAGTGTCCAGGCTGGTGTCACATGAATCACTTTAAACAAATACAATATAATTACAATCTGTTAAAGTGAAATAAATGTTAAAGGTTCACATCTGTTGTGTTTAATTTTTTTTTTTTTTATATATAGTAACGGCATAGTTACTTTGCCTAGTAACGAGTTACTTCTCCCAAAAAGTAACGGACATGGTAACTCAGTTACTTTTTGGGAGAAGTAACTTGTAACTATAACTAATTACATTTTTGAAGTAAGATTCCCAACACTGCCACTCACCCTTTCACACACAGTAGACACAGACTCTGGGGGTGGGTTAGGTCAACAGTCTTGACCAAGAACACAACTGTTTTCATATGTGGGAACTGGAATTGCACTGCCAGAAAGAAGGATTCAAACCACCAACCTTCAGATCAATGGACAAACACTCTACTAACTGAGCTACTGTAGCCCCTGGTAGTGGTTTGGGCTTCGTTTAGAGGCGGTTCAGTGTGATTCTCCCAGGAAGTAGCCTATTCAAATACCCAAGAAGCAACAAAACAAAAAATGCATTAACCAGAACTCAGGTTTTCATCAGTAAAACATAAAAATATACACTTAAGAATGGTCACAATGGAGTGAAAATCAGAAAATATTAAAACTGTTACTGCAAAATGTTGCAAAAATGGCTTTTCTTATTTGTGATTATTATTTTGAACTTTATGGGTGCCATTTTAGGGACTTTTCTCTATTCAAAAGATATAGTAGGCTATTTTGCTTTTGAAATCGAACGAGGCTCATACTTCTGAGTTTGTTTTGTGATGTTGATGTTTGGATTTCATACTTTGTTTCCCGTATCAGTATTCATGTTCTTAAAAGTTTGTCAGTATAATAAGTCTGCTGTAAAGTGGCCTTAGCCCTGCACCTGTCAAACTAATCACTCTGTGTTTCATTCTCCCTCCGTCCATTTCTCCGTCTCTCACACTTGCCCTTGTCCCTGTCGGTGTGTTTCTGTCTGACCGCTCGCCCTCTGCATACTCTGCTCTTTCTGCTCATTAGTGCAGTCAATACAGGCACATAATGGCTTTAGTATTAGATGAGGCACGCGGCGTATTGAGTGAGTACACAAAGCCCGGGAGGAGACAGGACGCTGCAGTTATGATCCCGTAACACAGGATGTCCAACGTCCTCCGCTCACTCCGTCCTAATGGAACTGGATGGATGGGTCAAATTTTATTAAAGTGTGTTGATGGGTTTTTTATGATTCTCAGATTTTTTACTTCATTTGGTCGGATAAAACCTGCTGTGAATATAAATGATAGTTTTACACTGATCAAGAAGCAGTTTGTGAAGGAAAGTTGAAAAAGCAAAGGACGTAGAGAGAGTTCACACCATTCACTGTTTATATAAATGGACATAGCTAACGTTCAAAACAGGAAGTGATTATGGGCGTGATTCTGGCTCCATCAACTCTGGCTCCAATTCACCTTCTATTGAAAAACTGTCACCACTCTCTCTCTGTAACAACTGCTGTCAGACTCGTCATTTTGGTCTTAAAATGTTCGTATTAACCCGCTCTACATGTTTTTATTTCGCTATTTGGTCAGTAAATCAAGATATGAACATTAATAACAGACAAATCATTAGCATTTTTTGCTCTGAGGTTGCTTCCGCTAGCCTTAGCAACAGTTTTGATTGACAGCGTTGTTAAGCGCTCGCTCCCGTTTAAAGCGAGAAGAGCGGGGAGAAGCGTTACCTTCAACAGCCTCGCTCTGGATTGGCTCTTTGGTTGCTATGATACTCAACTTCAAAATTCCAAATAAAAAACTCAGCTCAAAATTGGCCGATATACCTGCTCCAGCCTCGATGAGCTTCATCTGACTGGAGATGAACGCTGCGGGTGACAGTGTGGGTTAGTCCACGTCTTTATACAGTCTATGGTTTTGGCCTAATGTACTACACGGTTGCTAAGTAATTGTTATGGAATTCCCTAGCGCAGACTTTTTTTTTGTTTGAGGGCAACATCTCAAAACATAATCGAAGCAGAGGGTCACAGACCGGTGATCAGTGCAGAGCTGCTGTGTATTAATAAGGCTTGAAACACCTTAATTTTAGGTCTGTATCACAATGAAATGTGATGTTTGAGGTTTTTGTTAAAGGTACTGCTTATGATCAATTGGTCCAGTTCAGCAGGAGGCCTGAGGGCCAATAAAAACTGGTCTGAGGGCCGTGTTTGGCCACCCTTACCCTAGCGTGAATGTCATGATTTCCAAACAGGAAGTAAAGTTTGAAACGTAAAATACTGCCAAACTGAGCAATTTTTACTCTTTTTTAAGTAAAATCTTAAATATAATGATCTTAACTATGTTTTAGTAAAATAAGTAAACGCTTTACAGACGCTCTGTGTAACGTTTCTGGTCGCAGATCAGCCACCACGGAGATGTTCTTTCTTTGTTTCTTTATTCTTTATTTGTCACGGAACCATGTACAAATTCATGAATCTTACAAAAGAAAAGATTATTTGTACCAGATTTAGCTACTGCTACATGTTATTCCTTTGCCTAGAATGTTCCGCAGTATGGCATTATAAATCTTCATGAAATGTTCCACAGTATGGCATTATAAATCTCCATGAAGACGAGCAGATGATGCCACCAAGCCAAGTTACAGGTCAGGTCAATGGAGAGACGGCAGAAAAAACTCAATTCAAATCATCTGAAAAATGCAACATCAAAAGAACAATGGATTATATTTTGTCCATCTCTCTTTGTACTTTTGTTGTCTACACTATATCAAAAACCTGCCCTTGAAATTTCAATCTTGTGTTTTTTTGTTGTGGAAAGCGAGTCAGTAGATTGGACAGTCGGAGGAGCTTTTGTGCGAAGAGAAAGATGATATTTGTTATGAAAGAGGAGAGATACCAGAGCAGACAACCTCCCTCTGACAACCTGCAGAGCTCAGAGACAGATGCTGCCTTCACCAGTAAACAGACAAATGACTGGACACGAGGTCATAAACTGCAGAGTATGAGGCAGCGGAGGAGGAGATGAAGAGGAGGAGATGAAGAGGAGCAGAGAGGGGAAGGGACTGGATCTGAACTGGGCTGCTGAAGATCTGACCTACATGTGTTTGATTTGTTATAGCTGACTTTATAGCATCTAAAGATTAAAGTAAATGTATAATCAGAGAGTTGCAAAGAGGAAGTACGAGAAGGTTAGTTGAGTTTTAAATGGAATGAGAATCATGTTTCAGTCCAGTCTCAATGAAGCAGCAATATAAAGATACAAACATGGACTGATAAAGTGAGTGTGACGTCACCCACAGCCTTCAGCTCCATTCAAATGAAGCTCATCGAGGCTGGAGCAGGTATAACGGCCAATTTGGAGCAAGAAGCAGTGCTTAGCAACGCTGTCAATCAAACCTGTTGCTAACGAGAGCGACCTCGGGGAAAAAAGGTGCTTGATTTGTCTGTTATTTACGGACACAATAGAGAATAAAAATGAACAAAAATGACAGAGGAGCGACAGTTTTTCAATACAAAGTGAATTGAGTCAATGGAGCGATAGAAACGCTCACTTCCTATGGGACGTGGTGGCTAGCAGGTTAGCTATATCCATTTATACATGCAGTCTATGAATACACATGACTATTGTTGAAAATGGTAAATTGTCACATTTTTATACACCGCTTTTCCAACTTCAAGACACTTAAAGCTCTTTGCATCAAGGAACCACTCACACATTCATACACCAGTGCACACAGACTTCAACAGGACGTCACTGAGAGTCGCCTCGTACAGATCTTTACTCACATTTTAACAGTTTCATGTCGCTCTGTTGTAGGTGACGTAAACCAGTATTTGAACGTGTATTGCGTAGTGTACTCGATTTTCATCTCTTTTTTGTGTAGGTGCTGTGCATGATGGGATATAGCAGTGAGTGAAGTCTGCTCGGACACACAATTTGGCTACGGTTGATCTCCATGGAAAAGCAGGGCACATTTTTGGCCGTGTTCATCGGCTGCATGAGATGGGACAGCACTTGTTGCGCCGGAAGTTACGTAAGCCCTTAAATGCACCATTCGAACGGCACATTTGGCGAATTAAGACACGGCCAACAACAGTATTCATTTGTGGAAGCTGGAATCACACCACCAACCTGTAAGATGTTTAATTTTTTTTTTTTTTATGTCAAAAACGGGATTCGAACCGCCAACCTTCGAATCAGTGAACACTCTACAAACTGAGCTCCTATCGCCTCCTAATGTCGACTCAACATCTGATCACACTTTTTCAAACTGATTCTGTTTCTTTGCTTCTGAAAACTTGAATCCCAGTCACACAGCAAAGACTCTGTTCCGTGCAGTTGTCCAGGTAGCTTCCATTTTCTCTTCATTTGCATATTTTTCTCTAAATAATTTAGCAGCCTCAAATAGCAATGTTGCACAACCGTGGTAAACAAAACCAAATACAACAGATTTTCAGAGGTAAAAGCAGCTGGTTCAAACGGAGGGGACACTTTTCCATGTGAAAACCATTAACTGGACAATGTAGTGTACTTTTATTTTGGTTCATTCTCTCACCTTCTCCACCTTATTGGCCTGTTTTTTCTGTGTTGGATCTAAAAATGATATGTTACAATTTGATAAATAAACCAGAAGCAACCATACCACGCTGAATTTTAACGTAAAAGTCAAAAGTAAAAGCCACTTCTTCAGTTCTGGTCAGATCACTGCTGGACACTGTCTTATATCTGTCTGAAGGAGGCGCTAACGACACTGAAACTGGAAACAGCTGGTGTTTACAGTTTGTTTGTAGGCTGGGTCTATTGAGCTAAATGTGCCTGAGTCATACTTAACATAGTCAGTCAACTCCTAATGGGCCTACATTCAGACCTAATGGGCCTACTGGCTATCTCTATTGTTCTGTTTGTTTCCTTTGTTTGTTTTGGGTCTGGGGATGGAGTTACACATGGAGGAAAGATGATTTCAAAGGCCCCATTCCCGTTTAAAGATTGTGCCTCTTTAACGCTCTGTATTTTAAAGTTCGTATGGCACCAAAGTAAAGACCCCTGCTGTGGACTCCTTGGTTCATAAAGTAATTCAAAGGGGCGACAGTGGCTCAGTTGGTTGGGTGTCTATAGATCCAAAGGTTGGTGGTTTGTTTCCAGCTCCCACATATGAATGCTGTAGTTGTGTCTTTGGGCAAGGCATTTAACCCCGCCTTGCCCCCAGTGTCTGTGTGCACTAGTGTGAATGTGTGAGTGGTTCTTGAAGGTGGAAAAAATGGGACTATGAGTGCTTTACAGAATAAAAAGACATTGAAATCACAATACAAACAAATCAAAACATAAATACTCATCATGAAATTAACATTAAACAAGATGAGTCATATGCACAGCTAAACAGAACCGTTTTGAGCCTGGATTTAAACATTATTAAAGAAGAGGCTGTTACGACCCAAGCATGGATCAAAATTTCTGGTTCTTGTTAAGTTTGAAAGCTGTTGGAAAAAAACAAACCCTGACCAAACCCCGTGCCCCCCCTAAAAACCCTAAGTAACAAAGGGAAAAGACCGTGGTGAGACGGCCAACGTAAAATAAGGATGATGCGCTGAGTAGGAGCTGCCAGTGTGCACTAAAAAAACAACCCTTCAACTTCCCCTACACAAAATAAAAAACGAAAATAGGATGTTTGGACTCACCGGCCAAACTAAAGAACCTAAGGTAACAAAAGCCATATGGACCCAGCATGGAGACACCAGCAGGGGGCAGCACTGGACCCAGAGTGTGCTGGGGTCACGCGATTTAAAGGCTCTGGGACTGAAAGCAAAAAAGCGAGCAAAAGAATGAAAAATATACTTACAAAAAATTAAGCAAGATTTCTCAACTAACTAACTACTAACAAAAATATACAGGAAAAAATAGGAATAATTTCTTATAAAACAAAACTGGGTAAACACAGCAAAAGATTAAGTTTTTCGAAACATCTTCACTCCTACAACGATTTGTCCAGTTGACAGATTTGAACTTCGTCTTTTGCCGTGGATCAGACCTGGACGACTGAGGGTTTACACAAACTGGGTAAATGTAGGAAATTAAGAAACCCAGGGGAGGAATAAAAAAGTGCCCGAACCTGACAGAGGCGTGTTCCAGGTTCCACTGAGATACTGTCACTACTGTAGCAAACTGAGCAAATGTTTGATAATGACACTCTGCCCTTCATGTTCTTGCACTTTCTGAAACTCTGTGTATTTCCATTCAAACTCCCCTGAGGAATCCCTGGCGCTCTGTGTAGTATCTGTGTGCGCTTCATGTACTGTAAACATGAGGCAGGTAAAAGTAGGTTAAAAGAGTGAGGAGATGCAGAGCTGAGTGATGGAGGAGGCTGTGCACTTACTGTTTTCCCAAATGAATAAAAAAAAAATGTAGAAATGGAGCGAAGATTTAAAAAAGACTCTGACATTTTAGTGCCCTCCTTTCCCATTTAAACACTAACTGGAACAAATACTGCGACTCAAACTCTTATATAACGCAGTAAATATTGTGGGTTTACCCAAATAGTGACGCACTTTTTATGTAATATCTTTGGCAGTTTGGCAGCCCATGTCCAAGTCCAGCCTCTCGGATTTAACACAGCAGGAAGAGGCTTATTTCATGCTGCATTTACAATAATGAACACATATCATAATAAAACTGAAAAATTCCACTTGAGTTCTATTTTTAACAATGGTTCAGTGGTTAGACGTCCTCAAACCTGAAGGTTGGACGATCGATTCCCGCTCTGACCAAGTTCTGTTGTTGTGTCCTTAGGCAAGACACTTCACCCACATTGTGCAGTGTGAGTGGTGTGCGGTTTGATGGTGGTTGGAGGGGGCAGTAGCGCAGACTGGGAGCCCTGAATGAATAATGCCATGTACACTTTGGTGTCTTTACAGGCGCTGTAAAAATCCAATGCATTTATTATAATGATTATTCTGCCTCCACTAGTGTTTGAAACTAGTTTTACAGCTAATGAACAGTTTCTCTAATAAACACCCAGGAAGCCTCTCACTGTTTTGGACATTTACTGTAGAGTAGACTGTAAAACTGTAACATACAGAGAAATATCTGCATATTACAATCATGCTTTTATATTCCTATAAACAAATGTTATGCAGAGCTACAAAACAACTTATAGTTGCTGATTATAATATATATGCACAATATTAGCTTAAAGGGAGCTACAAGTAATGAAAACATGTGTAAAACTGTTGATTAGCATCATGCTAACATGAATGGAAAATCCCACAGACATGCTAGCGCTATTAGAGTGTTCTATTTTAGCGCAAATGTACATTTCAAATCAACTTAAAGTGCCTCAAATGAGTTTATAGAGCGAGCTAACATGTTATAATGTCACAGTACTTACAGACAGATATTTGCATGAGGCCAAATGACACTTTACAGGACTTAAACATAGAGAAAAATGACAGAACTGTTGAAAATCTGCAACAATATGGCAGCTACGGCAGCTCTGAATGAACAAAACACATTAACTCCAAACAGAAATATTTTTCTCCACTGGGGGCAGAACAGTAATAGTTGTTTTTAAATTCAGGATGATGTAACAGATGTTCAACATGAGGCTGTCTGGTTTTCCAGTTAGATCATTTCAGCCCTGGAATTGTCAATCTGAACTAAAGGTAAAAGGAGCTGTTAACTTGAAAACTACCACTTCATGACATCACAAGGTGGAACAGAGCATTTTGAGCTTTGGAGATGTTACAGACTAATAATAAAATGTTACTCAAACATGTGTGAATGAAACAAAACACAACTCCAGGTCTGTTTTTGAGGAGGGAACAGTTTTATAAAATGGCTTAGAGCTACAAGAGTCAATTTTGTGTAATATAGAACCTTTAAAATACATATATGTAAGAGTTTAAAGTCAAAATTAACGTTTTATTATAGAAAAGAGGAGGAGAAAGAGGAAAGGATGAGAGAGGAGGAGACAAAAAGAGGAGAGGAGGCGAGATGGAGAAAGGAGGAGAGATAAAGAGGAGAGGAGTCAATGTGCCAATCACAAACACAGTCAGATACTCTACTCGCTAAAATAAGTTATTTTTGAAAGGAAGGCCCGTGGTTGGTGTGGGCCAGGGTTTGCTATATGCAGCATAAAGTCAAAAGGCCCAAAGTTCCTCATGTCGAGGTATTTGTCTGTATGTCCCATGAGTTTTTATATTGTTTGACCTTCCCTGCCGACAGTTAAACTTGTGCCATTTCAGCACGACCCACTAACCCACTGGGCAGAGAGAGCGTTCTGCAGACAGCACAAATACAAACTCTGTCGTCTCCAGGGCCAACAGCTCACAGTCTGCCTTTAAAACTGGGATATACTGTTCTGAAGCAGTAGTAGTACTTTATATGGAGTATTTATGGAGCGAAGGAGCGAAGGTGTCCTGTCTGCAGTGGAATGAAATTGAGAAATCGTCCAGACACCGAAGTTATTCAGAACCCAGAACATTTGAGTAAAAAATCACAAACTAATAACCATATATGTACTTCTCTGTTGGGATGTCTGCTACCTGCTTTTCTTGACAGGTCAGATCTATGGAGGGGCGGGTCTCCTCAGACTTAAAGAGCCTATATCACGTAAAAATTGACTCTTGAGAACTTTAACTTTTGTTCTCATGTTTCCTCCTCAAAAACAGACCTGGAGTTGTGTTTTGTTTCATTCACACACGTTTGAGTAACACTTTATTATTAGTCTGTCACTGGCCGTGGTCCAATTTGCCAAATGCATCATTCGAAATACCCGCCCGACGAAAGGTAATCCTCCGTGTAGCCGCCTTCGTGCTGAAATTGGACATGGAGCGAACTTCAACCTCTGTCTGTGCACTAGTGGAGAATTTGGCCTCGGTGAATAAGTGCCATCCTCCCGTCTGTCTGGTCGTCGCTCCCTAAAGACAAAAGAATATTCTTCAATAAGGACGAATATTAAACATTACGACAGCTACACTAATGTACAAGTGTGAGGGAGATTAAACCCAGAGTAACAGGACGTCACTGAGAGTCGCTTCGTACAGATCTTTACTCACATTTTAACAGTTTCACGTCGCTCTGTTGTAGGTGACATAATCCAGTACTTACATTTGAACGTGTATTGTGTAGCGTACTCCATTTTTGTCTCTTTTTTGCGTAGGTGCAGTGCATGATGGGATATAGCAGTACTCAAAGTCTGTTCTCCAGAGCTCAAAACTCTCTGCTGCACCTTGTGATGTCATGAAGTGGTAGTTTTCAAGTTAACAGCTACGTTTTACATTTAGTTCTGTAGAAATTGGCAATTCCAGGGTTGAAATGATCAAAATGATTCTAGAAATGAAGGTGTGTGGAGTTTAAAACTACAGCGGAGCACTTCCTGTATTACCACATGATGACATCACAAGGTGGAACAGAGTGTTTTCTGCTTGAGAGAAAAGCCTAAATCTGCAGGGTTTGGGTTTTAAACACGTGACAATGAAACAAAACACAACTCCAGGTCTGTTTGTGATGAGGAAACATATATTAACCCATGTCGTCAGTACAAAATTTCAAAATTAGAGAACGGATATCGAGAATTATTGTCAAACTGCGGGATATTCTGGCTAAACCGATCGCTATGGAGACAAGGCGAGATCCTGCGTAACCTTGCAGCCAAACCTAAAAGTGAAATGGGCAAATGGCAGCAGTTCTTTTGCTTTTTATACTTGAGATTTTCCTGCGTTATTTTGGTAACACTAAAAGCAACAGACAAGAACAGGCAGGATTCAGAACTCCAAGTGATTTTGTGCAGAGAACAGACGGGATAAGATGAGGCAAAGCTAAAACCCGAGAAATGGCAAACCAACATCGAAATCTGGGTCGACTTCATCTCAATTTGGCATAACTCATGATACGGGAATTACATTGGAACGCTCCGAAGAAATTCACCAACATTTCGCTTCCATTGTCAATAAAAGTGAGTGCCGGTTTTGCATAACTTTGGAGGCTTTTTATCATAATTAACCTTGGCATTTAACAGCAGCCTCGCCAAATATAGTCGTGGTACAGTGCAGATGGCGCCATGCTTAAAGTGAGAGCGTTAGACCCGTGGATCTTCTCAAATAGATCCTCCTCCACCCCCACTTCACCTGCCAGTCTGCACAAACGCTAAAGAGACAGGGACGAGCTGCTGACGGGAGAGCGATGTGGAGGTTTGCGCGGATAAACTAAAGTACAGTACATCGCGAGAAAGGTCAAGTCAATCAAAAGTTACACTAGCTAAAAATTTGATTCTAAATGAAGCAGGACGGGGCTCAGCCGGGGCAGTGTCTGTCGACTGATTTGAAAGTTGACGGTTTGAATCCCGCTCTCGACATAAACGTCGTTGGTTGAGTGGTCAGATCCGCTCACCTACAGGTTGTCGGTGTGATTCCAGCTCCCGCAGATGAATGCCGTTGTTGTGTCCTTTGGCAACGCACTTAAGCCACCTTGTTTCCAGTGTCTGCGTGCACTGGGGTATCAATGGATGAGTGCCTTGCTTTTTAAAACAAATTGTATGTACGTGCATTGTGTTCTGCGTCCTGATTGGCTGAGGGACTGTAGACCATTGTCCATCAGTCTCGTGCCGTGTCTCCTGTACAGTACAGAATGTGTCAGACAAATTAATTTTTATTTACAGTATAGGAAAACATTTATATTTTTATTTCTCAAACAAATGTTTGGGCCTGAAAACAGGTCTTGATCTTTGTTTTTATTCTATAATACTGTACTTATTTTATTTTTTTATTTATTTACAAAGGTTTGAACTTTAAGAGAGTTTAAACAAGAGAGAAATGTGAGAAAATGTTAATGCCTGTGTGACAAAAGTGTATAAAGTGTGTGGTGAGGGGTTTTACAGACAAGAAACATAGAGAATAATTGTCTGTGTAAACCCTCAGTCGTCCAGGTCTGATCCAGAGCAAAAGATGAAGTTTAAATCTGTCAAATGGACAAATCGTTGTAAGAAGACATTTGGCTGCTCATCCAAGCCTGTTCTTCAGTTCTGGTCAGATTACTGCTGGACTCTGCCTTATATCTGTCTGAAGGGAGGAGCTAAAACTGGAGACAATAGAGTGTCAAACTCAAATTCACAGAGGCCAAAACTAAAAACTGTGACAAAGTTGCAGGCCAAACTAAAGATTTATTGAAAAATTTCAACATCTTTGTTTTTCAGAAGGGGAGGATTACATTTGAGTGAGGCGACAGGCAGCAGATGCTAATATGTGTCAACAGAAGTGGCGGGGGCCGGTGCCAAAACATTTGCAAAGCATTCTGGGATTTGTAGTATAAGCGGTCCATGCGCCATACTGGCACGGCGGCCAGTGGGCCAGCTCTAACACATATATGATATGATCTCGCAAGCCAGATATAATTATATCGAAGGCCAAATTTGGCCCACGGGCCTGAGTCTGACATGTTTGCAACAGACGTTCACAGGTTCAGTGTAGTTAGCTCCTCCCTTCAGACAGATATAAGGCAGAGTCCAGCAGTAATCTGACCAGAACTGAAGAAGAGGCTTGGATGAGCAGCCAAACGTCTTCACTCCTACAACGATTTGTCCAGTTGACAGATTTAAACTTCGTCTTTTGCTGTATAGAAGAATTGTAAAAAAAAATAAAAGCTGGTACTTCGCGGATTTCGTCTATTACGGTTCATTTTTAGAATGTAACCCACTGTATATAAAAATGTACATTTGGTATTGCTCCAACATGGTGCCATAACTAGTAGTAGTATTAGCAGTATTTGTTGTAGTAGTATTTATGTATTTTACCTTAGGGACTGTCTGTATTTGCCATGACCCAAAAAAGTGTGAAAATTAGAATACTTTTGAAATAGCTCCCTCTCAAAGACCATAGTTGCTGGAACAGACCAGTCCATTTGCAGTTTATAATGGGGATAATGGATGGATGGATGGATAGATGGATGAACGAATGAAAACCTTGATTAGCAAATGAGTGGCTAGAAAAGACAAGAAAATAACAGGCTTACAATATGTAATTGGAGCCACTGATATGCAGCCAATGTCTCTCGTGACAAGGTGAACAGATAAGACCAAGAACAGTGAGGATGAACAGATCTGTAAGATGCAGTGCGACGTTATAGCTTCAAACATCACACACTGACTCGTCTGTAATCACATGTTTTCCAAGTCGTCAGATTTTCTTGGATTTTTTTTTGGCTGGACCATTTTTCTCTAAAGCCGCATCTCCATGGAAACGAGAAAGAGACAAATGACAATCTGCAGGTGTGGGGAATGGAAGAAAAGTGTTACCTGGGAGAGAAGAAAGAACACAGAAACTGGCTTGGAATTGAACCGCATGAAAAATGAGCAACGTTGTAATTAAAGGAGCTGTAGACCTGTCTTCCCTCACCCTATCTGTCTTCAAAAATGTGAAAAACGGTGCTAGTTCATTTTAAATGGTTTGCTTTTGTGATCCAGAGTTATTCGCACCTTACCTTATGTTTTCTGAGCATCCTAATCATTCACAGCGATGAGTTTATAAGCACTTCTCACAGCTCTCAGAGACCAGAGCAGAGTTTTGTCATAACATTAAAGCTAGTAAAAAAATAAACTAGCATGCTAGCTCACACTTCCTGATTATCGGACAATAAAACACTTTATAACTAGATGCAGGCAGCACGCAGCAGACTTATTTTGACTTATTTTGACCTTAGTTTCTACTTATGCAATATATAAGTACTGGGGCAAGACACATTTTGCTCAAATACAAAAAAAGTACTGTACTGTATAGAATTTAACGACAGGCTCTGTGCACACCGGTCCCCAACCTCACTGTTAGCATAACTACTTTCTGTCCAATTTTATCTCTTTAAGTTTTTTGAAGAGTCAAGCTAAAATGAGTAAATATTTAAAGATGAGGCAGTGGACAGGGAGCTGCAGGTGGGTCAGGGGTCAAAGGTTATGGGGTTAGGGCAGAGGTGGGCAAACCTTTTGACACACGGCTCACACAATCGGTCTAAAATTTGACAGACAGAGAGGCCAAGCCAGGATATATATGTGTATATATATATATATATATATATATGTATATATATATATATAATATATATATATATATATATATATATATATATATATATATATATATATATATATATATATATATATATATATATATATATATATATATATTATGTACAAATATATATATGTATATATATAAATATAAGATATATATGTGCGTGTATATATATATATAATATACATCAGAGATTTGGCCTGTAACATGTAGCAAAGCATAAATTGTAAGGCTCATTGTACACATTGTTTTCCCAAATGCATTAATTAAATTAATGATTAATGTATTAAATGTCAGTTAAAAAAACACAGCAGAAACACTCACATTCAGTTTGGTCAAGTTCCAAAAGATCAACAACTGAACAAGGTAAATTGAACAAGGTTTACTCTTACCTATTTTTATATAATTTGGTCATGTTCAGTGGGCCGGATTAATAAGCCCAAAGGGCCATGTGTGGCCCTGGGGCCATAGTTTGCCCATGTCTGAGTTAGGGTCAGACAGTGGACAGGGAGGTGTGGGTGGGTCAGGGGTCAGAGGTTGTGGGGTTGGGGTCAGACAGTGGACAGGGAGCTGTGGGTGGGTCAGGGGTCAGAGGTCAGAGGTTATGGGGTTGGGGTCAGACAGTGGACAGGGAGCTGTGGGTGGGTCAGGGGTCACAGGTCAGAGGTTGTGGGGTTAGGGTCAGACAGTGGACAGGGAGGTGGATGTCACTGATGACATGTTTAATTCTATACAAATAAAATACTTCACCAGAGACACTTCTGTGTTTTGAAAGTTGGATGTTTGTGTCTCAATGCTAACGCTAATGCTAATTTTGAGGCATAATAAATATTAAAACAACAGTATTCTACGTACAAAAATAATTGGGTAGTCTTTATTTGAATAATTTGAATTTTAATAGGTTGTTTATTTTGTTTTATGATTTTAATAAAAGTCACTGTTAGCTTTGAGACACAGCGAGCTAGTTTGCGTGCTGCTGTGAACAGAGCCTATTCAAAATGAAATATTCTATCTTTGAATGATCAAATGTCCTCAAAATGGCGCCTATAAACAGGAAGTTGAAACTCATGAATACAAGAGCAGGGATTCTCGTGTTCCATGGTCTTAAAGATGCTTCTAACCTTGTGTTTATCCACCGGAGGATAACTTTACTCATGCACCAAACTGCCAATACTCCATTACACACTGATGTTCATTGTAAGTGATTTCGTGTTGCAGTGACAGGACTAAAGTAGTTTGAATCTGGTAAAACGCCAACTCCCATTTGACTCTTGGGAAGGAGACAATTAAGTTTGCTTTGTGCGTCCTCAGCTGGGAACGTGGGGAGTCTTCTGCCATGCAACCCATCATTTGCATACATTAATATCCCGGTAATGGTTGGACTGTACTCCTCCTCCACTCGAGACCACCTGTGATTAAATTACAACCTTTGAGATGGATCAGGGCCATCCATCTTAGTGAGGAGCTGTCAGGAGGAGCCAGAGCTTCACTGCACCAGTCCCACTGCGCCTTAAACACATGGAGACTGGCATCAACACGTTTTAAAGCTACATCCACTGCACTCTGTCGTTTGCATAACACTTAAATCTGCCTATTATACTGTTAGACCAAGTTAAAGGCGCTGTACTGTTTTTTTACAGTCTAAGAAACATGAAAAATAGAATTAGTTCATGTCTGTGTACGGCAAGGCAAGTTTATTTGTACAGCACAATTCGTACCCAAGGTAATTCAAAGTGCTTCACAGAATAAGAACATTTAAATCACACAAATAAAAACAATATAATTCAAAATTTCAAACCTGTATAAAGGACTTTAACCTGCTTTACTCTCAGGACTTTAACCTGGACACGGAACCTTTCTTCGTGAGGGACTTTAACCCTCACCGGGGACTCTAACCCCGTAACAATAATACCAGTTGGGGACTCTAACCCCGTGCTTTTATTATTTTTGAGGGATCCAAAACTCCCCAGGGAAGCACTGTACGCACCCAGCTACGTAGAGTGTAATCCCTCACTCGCCAAGATATGATCCATAGCAAAAGAAAAATTCAATTCTGTCGACTGGACAAAAGTTTTAGCGTCAAAACCACAGACTATAAGAAAGTGGACTAAGTGAGTGTGACGTCACCCACAGCGTTTGGCTCCAGTCAAATGAAGCTCATCGAGGCTAGAGCAGCTCCATATTTGGACCATTATAGCAACCAAATAACCCATCCAGAGTGAGGCTGTTGAAGGGAACGTCCCTAGCGGGAGCACCTGCTGGTTTAGGCACCTGATTTGTCTCTTATTAATGTTCATATCTTGATTTACGGACAAAATAACCATATAAAAACAGCAGCTTCATGTAGAGCGAGTTAATAGGAACATTTTAAGACCAAAATGACGATGGAGCCGGAAGTGCAACCATGCTCACATCCTATGTCCATTTATGTTATCTATGGTGAAGATGTTTGGCGACTCATCCACCCTTCTTCTTCTGTTCTGGTCAGATTACTGCTGGACACTGCCTTATATCTGTCTGAACGAAGGAGCTAACTACACTGAAACTAACACAGCTGTTTGTTTTACAGTTTCTGTTTGTTAGCTAAATCTAATAAGCTACCTTAAGTGTGAAGAGAGAGTCATATTTGCATAATCATTCAGGTGCTTAATGGATGCTCTCACACGCATTAGCATACTGGCTAACACTATTGTTTTCTTTGTTTAGATTGAGGTCTGAGGATGGAGTTATAAATAGAAGATAGATGATGTCTAAGGTCCTCATTCCTGTTCAAAGATGGATTGTCTTTCTTAACAAAAACTGGCTTTGAGATGGAGATGAACAGCAGATTGTTGTCCCGAGCGGCTCTTGCGACGGTGTTGGTCTGTTTTCTTATGCAGTAGCTGTGTCACTGCACTGAACGGAGTAAACCACATTGTTTTGTTTGTGGCTCGGGGTTTTGACCTTTGGGTGATCCAGTTTCTGTCTCAAAGTGTTTGTAGAACCAGTTTTTCCTTAGTATTCCTCACTTTCCTTGCATATTTCTAGCTCTTTTCATTGCCACCAGTTTATGAATGCATTTTACAACTTTAAGAGGCCACGTCACTGCAAACAACAAGTAAAACTACCAATTTAAATGCACTGTACCTGATTTTTACTGTTTTCCAAATGAAATAAATAGAATTACTTTGCAGTGATCCAAATTATTCCTCACTTTCTTAACACATTCCTAGCATTCTAATTGTTCAGTGCAGGGTTAAGGTCAGGGGTTAGGGGTTAGTGTTAAAGTTTCGCTGAGTTTATAAGCACTTTTCACAACTTTCAGATGCCAGAGCGGAGAACAACTAGCATACTAACAGACTACCAGCTTTACTACTTGTTTTGTGGATGATAAAAGACTTAATACTTAGACAGATGGCACGCAGCGGTCGCATTTTGACCACGAGAACCGCTATTACAGTATCAATCTGTACTTGGGCAAGACAAACTTTATTATAAAAGAAATCGTGCACAGTCCCTTTAACGATATTCGTCAAATATAATCATTCTGCTGTTTTGAAACTGCATCCGAGGCTATGACCAGACCAACATGTTTTCATTGGACTTTACATGGCTCATGGTGACCTCCAAACGGCTCCAGCTGACACATGGAATTAATTGTAGGTCTTATCACAATAATCAAACTTTGCTCCAATGTCGTAGTGAAAAGGACAGAGCGTGAACTGAACTGAAGGATGTAACGTCAACGGGGGTCAAAGACATGAAATACAAATGGGATTCACTCTGTACTTTAAAATAGTCAATACAAATACACATCTGTCTCTCTTTTGGTTTGTTTTTTAGAGGCTCTTTTTTCAGACCAAGGTTTAGTTTGTTTTCATCCCTGACAGTTTGGATTGCTCACTAACACTTCAGAGTGTGCTTCTTCAGGTGTTTGAGAGTAAAAAAGCCCCCTCGTCCCGGTTTATTGTCCCGTGGGGCTGCCTCCAGCTGCAGACCAGATGAACCTGACTGAGCCAAAGATCTGTCTGTTTCTCCTGTTCACTGTTATTTTAGATCCAAGCCATTTTCTGCTACTTATAACATATACTTTCAATTAATATCAGATAATCCATATCTGTCTGAAGTGTTCTTTTGGGATAGCTCTTGCTCCAGTGGAGAACGATACTTTAGACCTTTTGTCTATTCAGAGCTGCCGTAGCTGCCATATTGTTGCAGACTTTCAACAGTTCTGTCATTTTTCTCTGTGTTTAAGTCCTGTAAAGTGTCATTTGGCCCCATGCAAATATCTGTCTGTAAGTACTGTGACATTATAACATGTTAGCTCGCTTTATAAACTCATTTGAGGCACTTTAAGTTGATTTGAAGTGTAAATTTGCGCTGAAATAGAAGACACTAATAGTGGTAGCATCTCTATGGGATTTTCCATTCATGTTAGCATGATGCTAATCAACAGTTTTACACACTTTTTCATTACTTGTAGCTCCCTTTAAGCTAATGTTGTGCATATATGATATTATAATCAGTTAATATAAGTTGTTTTGTAGCTCTGCCTAACATTTGTTTATAGGAATATAAAAGCATGATTGTAATATGCAGATATTTCTCTGTATGTTACAGTTTTACTGTCTACTCCACAGTAAATGTCCAAAACAGCGAGAGGCTTCCTGGGTGTTTATTAGAGAAACTGTTCATTAGCTGTAAAACTAGTTTCAAACACTAGTGGAGGCAGAATAAAGATAAATATAGTAATTATCATCTGAAGCATGAAAGACTGATAACGGTTCACTTATGAGGAAAAGCATCAAGTAGAAGGAAAGGGAAGTACAAGTAGTAAAGTATTGCACTTAAGTAGTATTTTTAGGTATCTCTGCTCTACTTAAGGACATTTTACAGTGGATACTTTTTACTTTTATATCACTACACTACTTCACTTTGAGAGCAGTATCTGTACTTTCTACTCCACTACATTTTTGAACTGGACAGGAAAGTAGAAAGTACGATATGATTTGAGGGGTTATTTTTACCATCTTTGTGGTAAAGTTTTTGAGTTCACGCTTTAGATTTGAGAAAAAAAAAAAAAAAAAAAAAAAAAAAAAACACACAAAATTCATGAGAAAATTTTGACATAGATTCGTATTGTTACTGTCGACCAAAATATGTCTAATTTTTAAATTAATATCACTACATTACACTTTTACTTTTACTCTTAAAGTACAGGTACTTAAATATTTTTACTTAAGTAGTTTTTCTCATGTAATAATTTTATTTTCACTTCAGTAAGACTATTGAGAACTTCATCTACCATTGGATAAGGATCTGTAGTTTACAAACAACTTGGAGCAGTTTGAATTTAAAAAATGCATAAAAAAAATTGTAAAATGCTCCTTATTTCTTTCATTAACCGTGTGTGTTTTAACATTATACACATCCACGTATGTATGTAACTGCCACATGGTTGTACCAAAGCTGTGCCCATGTGACCTGTCCCATCCGAACAGAGCCGTAGCCTACTTCCCCACATCGCTGCCATGTAAAATCCCCATTGTGATCCTGCACTCAGGGAGGAGTCAAACACAGAAATAATTACCCAAGTCAATGGGCTCGGCTCCTATCTCCGTGACTGGTTGAGTGCTCAGGCTGAAGCTATTAACTTTTCCTTTCTTTTTTTTCCCTCACTATTTCAATTAAAAGCTTGCAGAAAATAGTGGTTCTATCTTTAAACCGAACACCCCAGAAATCCCTTCTCGGGGGAGGACCCATTGTAATGCCCTCATCATCAGTCCAATTAGAGGCGGCCTACTATCTCTATATGATAAAAACGGTATTAGCACAAAGCATCTTATCCACTGCTCCTAAAATAGCTCTTTTCACCCCATATTTTCATTACAGGAGATAGTCATTCATCAATTAGAATGGTAATTTCTATTAATGACTTGGGTTTGTCTGCGTATTCTAGAAAAAGTCCATTCATCGAAATCTAATGTGCCGGTTCAGCAATATTTTGTGAATTTGAAATGAAATGAATACAAATAATGCAGTAATCAGAGTCATATAGTGCGGCCGTAGTGGAGCAGTGAAATGTGAGCCTGCCCTATCCGTTAAGGGCAGGCTCTCCTTAATAGATAATGCATGAACTTGGGGAGTCGAGATGGATGAGGTCATTTCCTTTCTGTCACCCCCCCTCATGAGTTTCAATCTCCTTTGGTCCCGATGAGAACAGCCAAATGCCAGCTTAGAGGTCCAGTCAGAAATCAGAGCTTTAAAGGGCCCGGCGGACGGTTTTAGATTGGGAGGGAGGAAGAGGGGGTCCGAAACCGTCTTTTCTCCAGCTTTTTCAGTTCCAGAGCCGATACTGTGGCTTTAAGTGTCAGGTTTGATTGACAGCGTTGCTAAGTTCCCGTCTAAACCAGCGGCGCAGGCGGGACGGTGTTTGAAGGACACTTATCTGTTGTTTGCATGTCTGCATTTTGAACCTGAGGGACCTGTTCTTGAGTTCATTTCCCAGCCTGTTCCGGTCCTTCTTTTGCTGCTTCTCTGTTTGACCCGCACCTCCAGTTCATTTACTATCAGGGTGGGTAGGATATATGTTCTCCCTCTGTTCAGTTTGTGTGGCTGGACTGTCATTTCATTTCGTTTGTTCCATCAAGAGAGACACACAGGCCCTGTTTCCTGATTAAACGATGTTTAAGATGTTGAACTCACTGAGATTCACTGAGGCAGTATTTCTTTATGTTGCATTTGAGTCCAGTTTAAGCTGCGTGATAAAGGGGGCATTACCTTCAACAGCCTTGCTTCGGATTGGCTCCTTGGTTGCTATGATACTCGAGGTCAGAGTTCCAAACGTGGAGCTCTGATTGGCTCCAAATTAGCCGCTATACCCGCTAGCCTTGATGAGCTTCATTTAACTGGAGCCGAGCGCTGTGGGTGACGTCACACTCACTTTTTCTCCTTGGTACGGTATGATATGCTTTTATTGGGATGGGGACAGTGCACAACAAGACACTGACCTTAAAAAAACAGGAAATAAGGTGCCAGGTTGTAGCAAAAATACTCATTTCCACCTGTAGTCCCTGGACAGGCTGATGTAGGTGGATGAAGGACCTGTAAACATATGGTACATACACCAAATACAACACATCTCACCCCCTCAAGTACGACATTTCTAAAAACATTCAGTCCACACACATACACAACCACACCAATTTATTCACTCACACAATCATTTTCAGATGTACAAATCCTCTACAAATCCTTAGCCATTTCTTTGCCACATATGCAAACGTTTGTGTGCATGTTATACAGTAATCTCATTTGGCTTTAACTATTCCACTCACTTCTGTACAGACTCTGCCCCCCTGACAGGGCGACAGGTGCGTCGGAGGAGAAGCACTTGGTCTGAAAGGTTAAGAAAACTCCCGCACACTGTCTCGCTCTTGATTCACTTTTATTCTCACAGTGTTTCAGTCCCTCTGACTTTCCTCAGGTCTGAGCACATCCCCTTCTGCTCCCCTTATATAAGTCAGGGACCGCCTCCTTCACTTTAATCAACCAATATTTTGTTAAAAAATGTCAGGTTTATGGTATAATAACTGCTGCCTTTTTAGTATGATAACATCTTAGTCATCATCCATGTGTTTTAACTCACAAAAGACTGATGTAAATTTGAATTATGCACAGATTTGCAGGGACATTGAGGTCAATTTATGTTTTTGCACTGTTGTGATTGGTTGGGTTCCTGACTTATATAAGGGGAGCAGAAGGGGCTGTGCTCAGACCTGAGGAAGGTCAGAGGGACTGAAACTTTGTGAGAATAAAAGTGAATCAAGAGTGAGACAGTGTGAGGAAGTTTTCTTAACCTTTCAAACTATTCCACTAACTCATAGCAACGACAGAGAAAGCCGATTTAGCGAAAGAGGTCCCTTTAAGTGTCCGCCATTTTGTGTTTGTCTCTGAACAGCCTGATCCAACACACTTTATATAACATTTAAAGCATTTCCGGGCTTATGGCTCTTATTTGATCCTCGATGTTACGTTTTAAGTTGTTTATTGTCTGAGATTTATTCACAAACACCTTTTCTTAAAGATAGACCCACAGGAAGAAATCAGGACTAGTCAGGTCTGTGGAGATCACATACTGCCCCCTGTCTGTGAAAAACACTTATTATTCCTTTAATGGCATTTACACTTGGGGCATCTCTGGTAATAAAATGTCCACGGTAACACCACTGGGTTTGTGAATGTGACTCAAAGTACCACTGTACACTGAGGGTTCATTCCTCGGTGCTGTATTTGCTCAGATTAATGTCGGGAGAGTCGTTCTAAATGCTCTGAAAAAGTGAAAGTTAAGTATTTAGAAACAAAAGAGTTATGCTTTTTTTTTTTTTTTTACTACTGTCAGTGACATTGGGCCTGTATTAGCAGATTTGCGAAACCACTTCTTTATACAGTCTGTGGGGGAGACTGGAGAGAACATGCAAACAAAAGGCTCCACTCTGAACCTTCTTGCTGTGAGGTGCAAGGCCTAATCATTCAGAGACAGCTCCTGGAAAAAAAAAAAAAAAGGGAAAGATGCTCGTTTCCAAGTCTCACGAACCTCCTTGATGATAGATAAAAAAATGCAAACTCCTAAATGTTTTCTCCACCGAGACGGGATTAAATGATCTGCTCAGAGTCTCTGGCCTGTTGCAGATTACTGTCTATAAACCTCCCGGTGTCGTCATCACCAAAAGTAAAAACGTAGGTCGAAAGTTCACGCGGCGCTTACCATGACAAAGTGCGTCTTCTGAAAATGGTGGAATTGCTGCATAATCCAGTCGCAGCTTTGACATTTCTGTGGAGGCATGATGACGCACACTAGCGCTCCCCGGAGGTCATAAGTGGTTTTATACCTCTCTTTTAGACCTGATTATATAGTTGAGTCGATATTTAACGGCAGGTAAGTCTACAGTTCACAATGAGCCAGTGGCTGATGGTCGTGTCAGTGCGACTGTGTGACTCATGGTTTACTGTACTCTGTCTCTGGAGAACTTTGAAGAGCTAAAGTTCATAAAATGTGCTGTTGAAATTAGAATTTGAGTTTCTTTTTTAAAGCTGCACTATGTAACGTTTTTGGTGGAAGTTCTGTCATCTGGAGAATTTAATGCTTTGCCTGGAATCCTCCACATTATGACCTTTTTTAAAATCAGACCTATTCTGCAAAATGGACTTTTCAGAGTTTTTAACCATGTTTTACGTGTTTTCTTCTCGTTTACCCTCTTGAAATTGTTTTTGGAGTGATTCGTGTTTGAACAACCTTTAATTGCTTATTTTCAAGTTGCCATATTGCCAATCAACCCTGTTCTCACTTTTCTGTTTTCTTAATTGATGATACGTGTAGTGGTAATAATTTTGGCAAAGAAACAAATCCGCTGCTCGCTAGTGTGATATGCAGCTGTCCATAGGGGGCGCCAACAGCTCCACGGCTCTTTGTTGTGACGACGTTTAAGGCAATGTCAGCTCCCATTGGACACCACAGCTTTCTAACACAGAAATCAGCTGACTTGTTTCTTTTATTAAGTCGTTTTAGATGAATATTGCAATCTGAAATGTGTAAATTCTAATATATTGATCCACGAATCTCAGAGATTATAACTATAGAGCGACACAAACACAATATGTCTGTTTAATAAGTATCGTAAAAGCCATAAGTAAAATCTGTCAACTGGACAAAAAGTTGTAGGAGTGAAGATGTTTTGCTGCTCGTCCAAGCCGCTTCTTCAGTTCTGGTCAGATCACTGCTGGACACGGCCTTATATCTGTCTGAAGGGAGGAGCTAACTACACTGAACTGGCAACACCAATTTTTTAGAGTTTCTGTTTGTAGGTTAGGTCTACTGAGCTACACTAAGTGTGCACTGTGCCTGGGTCATACTTAGTATATTCATACACCTCCTAATGTTTTTTTTTTTTTTTTTTTTTGTTCTCCACACCCATTAGCATCCTGGCTAGCTCTATTGTTCTCTTTGTTTCCTTTGTTTGCTTTGGGTTTGAGGATGGATTTATAGGTGGGGAAAGATAATGTCAAAGGCCTCCATTCCTGTTCAAAGATGGATTGTCTTTCCTAACAAAAAATGCTTCTTTAATTCTTCTCTCAAACCATTTAACAAGAATGTTTCTGGCTAAAAATAACCTTGAAAAACAGCTCACTTTTCCACAGATCAGGCCTGTAACTTAGCCTAGTGGCGTTACCTGCTTGTATTCATGGAGTTTAAAACATTCGCCAAACTGTTGAACATTCAAGACAAAACTCCTACATCTCTATAGAGAGTATTTGACAGTATTTTGAGTATTTCCTACCATTCTTGAAAGTATTTGACCCTACCAGGCAAGTTGTAGATCAGATCTGTGGAGAGGAGAGCCAACTTCACAGTAAGAATGCACATTTACGTTTGTTTTTTTTTTTTTCTTCACCTGCAACTGAATAAACCCCCGATAGCAAAGTTTAACGCTAAACTGTGGAGCATTCCAGGCAAAGCAACGGCATCTTCACTGAGAAACAGGTAGTGACGTTTAACATAAGCTGAAATAGTCTTATTACGACGGTAAACGCTGGAAAAGTCCTCTATGAAGCTGCTTTACGAGTCGAGACATATGCCAGTGGTTTGTTTTGTAGGTGCAGTGCAGTGTTGGTTCCCATAGCGATGAATGCATGGCTACGTCGGCGTTGTGCTGGAGTACGGGCTGGCTGCTGATTGGTCCCTCAGAGCAAAGGTTCTCTGCCATATTCAAAGCTGCAGCGCCGTGTGTTTAGCGCCGTCTTTATCTCGAAAAACTTGTTTACTAAATCAGATTTCCATAATATTCACCAGGAAAGTCTATACGCAAACAAGTCTGCAGCTAATGTATGCAAAATGGAGTTAATAAATGCAAACAGGATGGTTACATTTATTGTATCTGGCAACGGGTAGTTTGCACTTTGTCCATAGGGAAAAACTGTTTTAGAAATATAAGGTAAAAATGAGTAAAAGACTGATGTTCAAAGCAACACTGCGTAACTTTCTAGCAGCGGAACATCGCCCACATTCCCTGGAAATAGAAAGTTAAAACCATACTTCGGAACATTCTCCACGGAGATAGATAGATTTTATGCCATGCTGTGAAATATTATACTCAAAAGAAGAACATTTGCTTGGAGACAAACAGAGGGAGGCGTTTGTGTTTTTCAAAATAACAGAATGAAACAAAAATCAAACAGAAAAGTGTCTAAAACGTTACACAGTAGAGCACTTTCTAATTACTGAGAATGGACTTGATTAAAATGAAAAAGCAGAGGTACACTCCTGCAATGTTCTGAGCTATTTTTTCAGCAATCAAAGCACATTTTTATTAAAAAAAACACAACTTTAAAGAGCTCATACTACGCTACCTTCTGATCTCTGCTCTAATGTTGTTTCCTCGTCACAAACAGACCTGGAGCTGTGTTTTGTTTCATTCTAAAAGCAATTCTTATTTATCGTTTGACCACCTCTCCATGCTCCTGTTTTTGTTCTATGCCAGGGGTCTCAGACTCGCGGCCCGCGGGCCAATTGCGGCCCTCGCAACTTTAATGTTAATGCGGCCCGCGAGTTTGACATGTGTGGCACTTTACAGTGTTGTGTGCGGAGCTGAACAAATCTACCAATCACGGTGGGGTATATGGCGCTGGGGGCGGGACATCGGCCGGGTTTGATGCAGAGAAACATTTCTCATTGAGTGAAACTTACTGTAGCGCTGCCATGGAGTGTTGCATTCTGTGCCTGGTGCCTCGTTTCTATTGAGCACACGCCACATTCGTCCGAGCGCGTTGCGTTCACAACACAACGCTGTTCAGTGGGATATTACACATATATACATGTACATAAATATATTTATATATTTACACACGCACGTCAATGGCACTTAGAGAGTTCATATGAGGTCTCTCTCTGACAAAATAAATCAAAGTGATGGTTATGTGGTGGGATAAAAGAAAAGTAAAGAGCTCAGTGCAGCCTCCTGTGTCTGAGTCACATAGTGACACTTGTGCAACCGCAATAACAGTCCCCGGTAACCCGGACCAATTATAGGGTCGCACCGTTATTTGTCGGTCATTGGCCGTGTCCCAATTCGCCTCATGCACAGTTTCAAAGTACACTTCGAAGTGCTGTTCAAAGTGCCCGGCCAACGACGGGTGCTCCTCCGCCTTCGTGCTGAAATGGGACTGGGAGATAGTTCTACGCCTTTTCATTCTGTGCCGCCACCTCTGGACAAAGTCGTTTGTAACAACAGACTAATAATAAAGGGTTACGCAAACCTGGAATTGCCAATCTTTACTGAACTAAAGGTAAAAGGAGCTGTTAACTTGAAAACTACCACTTCATGACATCACAAGGTGGAACAGAGCGTTTTAAACTTTAGAGATGTGGACAGACTAGTCATAAAGTCTCACTCAAACACGTGTGAATGAAACAAAACACAACTCCAGGTCTGTTTCTGATGAGGTAACAGTATTACAACATGACTTAAAGCTACAAGAGTCAATTCTGCGTAATATAATACCCCTTTAAAAGTCCAAATGTGGATTGATAACTTAACTTAGTGAGACAGTGAGTTATTCCACACCCCACATGTTCTAAACTACATCACTCTGAGATGGATTTTGCCCCAAATCCTTAAACTAGGCCTTTGGGATGCTCTTGATAAATGTGGCCCTGATTCAATTTTCGCACCTGTCACTGCTCCTGGTGGGTCCGAAGATGAAGTGAGACAAGAGCCGTGACCCCGTGACCTTTCTGACACCTCCGCCCAGACCGTACGCCCCCTCCCGGGCACCCCTCCGTCCCAGAGCGAGGGGAAAGGGGAGGGGGGGGGCACACACCTTTCCCACCTGCTTTTGGGTACCCCCGTCGTCATGGCAGCGGGAGAGAAGAGAAGTGAGAGATGAGACATAGACAGATGAAGAGGAGAAACAGAGGCGAGAGAAGGGTGAAAGAGGAAGAGAGGAGGTATAGCGGGGGCAGCAAAGACCGTGGAGAGAGGGAGAGAAAAAGAGGGAGAGAAAGAGGAAAAAGGGGGAGGAAGGCGATAATGAGAGAGGAGAGAGGAGTGAGAGGTAAAGGAGAGAGAGATGAGAGCGAAAGAGTAGAAATAGACAAGAGAGAGGAACGAAAAAGGGTTACAGGAGAAAAGGAAGAGAGGAGGTATAACGAAGGTAGAGGGAGAGAGGAGAGATAGAGGAGGGAGAGAGAGGTAGAGGAGAGAAGAAAAGAAAGGGGTAAGAGATAGAAAGGAAAGAGAAGACAGAGGGGGAAATGTAGAGGAGATAAAGTGAGAGAGATAGTTAAGAGGTAAAGGCAAGGAAAGGAAAGGAGGAGAGGAGAGAAAGGGAGAGGTGAGATGGAGGAGAGAGATAGGGAGACTGCAAATTTGAAAAGGAGAGAAGAGATTAGGAGGAGAGACTGGGGACAGATAGAGGAGAGAGAATGACAGGAAAGAGATATGGAGGGAGAAAGAGAGAGGGCAGAGAGTGGAGAGAAGAAATAGAGGAGGGAAAGAGGAAGAATAGAGGAGCAAAGAGGAGCGAGAAAGAGAGGAAGGATGAGAGAGAGAGGAGAAGGAGGTGAGAGAGTGATGTGCTAATAGGACTGAGTATATGCCCCACGCTCTGGTTTTGCTGCTGTCAAGGAGCTTCATTCTGGGACAGTGAGGAGGGACCAAACCCCTCCCCAAACAGACGCCTCCTGCTGCTCCATCTGCTCCTCCTCATCTACAACCATCACATATGTTATACACGCTATATACACGCTACATACATGCTACATACACGCTACATACACGCTACATACACGCTACATACACGCTACATACAGACTACATACACGCTACATACATGCTCCAAACACACTACATACATGCTCCATACACGCTACATACACGCTACATACACTACCAGTCAAAAGTTTGGGCGCATCCTCATTAACTATTATTTTTTTCTTCATGTTTACTAGTTTTTACATTATATACACACGAAAGACATCAAATATATAAAGTAAGAACGAAATAAAGTTCATCAAGGCTAGAGCCGTTACAGGGGCCAATTTCAAGCCGACTTCCATATGAGGAATTACAACCACGAGTATCATAGCAACCAAAGAGCCAATCCAGAGCTGTTGAAGGTAATGCCCCTTCTCGCCCGCACTGCTGGTTTAGCAGGGAGCGAGCGCTTAGCAACGCTGTCAATCAAACCTGTTGCTAACGCTAGCGGGAGCGACCTCGGGGAAAGAAGGCTCCTGATTTGTCTGTTATTAACGTTCAGATCCTGATTTATGAAATACAAAAAACACCAGGATCATATAGAGCGAGTTAATACGAACATTTTAAGATTTAAATGACGAGTCGATGGATCCAGAAGAGCGACCATGATCATTTCCTATTTGGAATGCGGCGGCTAGCAGGTTAGATATGTCCATTTATAGATACAGTCTATGATTTTAGTTCAGTTTTTTGATTCTATGAAAATATACATTGTTATAAAGAGACTGGCTCAGGGCTGGTTTTGTGGAGTAGACAGTTCCTCATGTGGCGCCGCAGAGGGTTTGTGTCAGGAGCAGTACTTCAAAGGAGCGTACTGTGAGCACTGGCTGTCCCCAAGGCTATGTATTGTCACCAGTCTTTTTACCAATGACTTTAAAATGGATGACACCCATTTTAAACTCCTGAAATATGCAGACAACCTGGCCCCTCATCAGTCTCCTCCATCAGAACAAAGTCCCAGCTGAGGCGGGCTACCTGGAGTACACAGAGGTCCTGCAAACATGGTGTCAGTCAACAGCAAATGAACCAAAACCAAAGAGCTCATTTTCAGCCTGACACGCTAACCTGTCAGAATGTTGAGATTGTGAGCAGTTTTAAATATCTTAGCACAATTTTGGATGCCCAACTCAACTTTTGAATGATATCTGACAGTGACTCCACCTTCTGAGCCAGCTGAACAGAGACGGGGCACTGAGTAAAGCTAAATGCAGTGAGTGTCGGACCCCTCTCACCCTCTGAATCCTGCAGTTTGAGCTTCTATACTCCGGGAGGCGCTATACAGTCCAAGATATTTGTAATGTATTTAATGTACTGTACATTTTGGAGCACTGAGCGCACCAGAACATAGGCTACACCAGCTAAATTTGAAAAGGTGACACATTTTGTAGATATATGAGCATGTTCCAAATATGTTATAACATGAGATATTTACACAGAAAGACGCTGCACAGTGGTTTTTGAGTTTTAATTTAAGACACGCTCAACACATCAACACGGGATGAACACATCTGCAGGTTTAGAAAATAAAACAGCACCAACACAGGCCATCTGCTTTTATTTCCTCTGAAAGCTTGTCGTCTTCTTTCATTGACGAAGTTCTTCCTGCTGCTGCCTCCAACGTTGCACCATCGGGTCTTTGAAGGTCAAACTTACGTGCAGTGGCTCTATTTCCTTCTTTGATGGACAGATCCTTTATATTTAACTTAAAATGATGAGGGTTTGTGCATGATGTGCAAAATGACAGTTCAAAATCAAAACTAGTGTATTCTGCAGCACATAATTATTCCCCATGTCTGTTTCTACTTTGAATTAACTGTTATAGAGTGCCCCCTGGTGGCTGTTAATCTATAAATTAGCCGTACCGTTGTACAGGCCGCATGGGAAAAAGTAGCGGCTTATAGTTTGAAATTTATAGTATTTTACCAGGACCACTGCTACTTTTATTCATGTTGTTTTTGTGCTGTTTTTATGTGGTGTGGTGTAATCCCTCAGCCGTCTAGGTAGGACCCATAGCAAAGAAAAGACAAATTATATTGTGTCAACTGGACAAACCTTTCACTGCTCATCCAAGCCGTTTCATTAGACCTAGCCACCTCCCTTTAGACAGATATAATCAGGGGAGTCGACAGAGGGAAAAGGATGAAGGTGTCTGTTGGCCCCCGAATTGGACCCTCTTCCTATTGATTTATCTTACAGGGGGCCCCATGTGAGGTTTCTTGCCCCAGGCCCCCTACATTTCTGTTGACGGACCTGGATAAGACAGTGTCACCACCAATTTGACCAGAACTGAAGAAGCCGAAGATCTCCACTCGAAAACTTTTGTGGAGTTAACAGAACTGACATTTTCTCTCGCTCTTCTCCATCAGATCCAGTAACACTACATTATAGTCTGTTACCCACTGTATCATGACATCAGTGGCAGGCAGCATTTCTTTTCATTCCCGCTCCCATAGAGTCTGTGTATTAGGTTTATAGGTACTGTTAAAAAGCCCATATCCAGGCACAATGAGGGAGACAGAGGGATGTGGCGTCTCAGCTGGTGGGTCTTATCTCTGTGATCATGATTCCACTATGTACGACCGAGCGCAGAGACGCTGCTCCTGTTAGACTACATTAAGTATAGCATTCACCGCGGAGATGGAGCCCAGAGCGGAAAGGGCCATCAGCGAATCCCATTATGTCCAAAAGAAGCACATGTGGGACAGCCTCTGGGTTTGGGCTCAGATAATAACCCAAGTCTCATCACCTGTATGCATTCAACGTAAAGATACACTCTGTGACTTTTGTGGTACAGCTCCGCCACCTCCTCGTCTCCATGAATATTTTTGCTTTGCCTGTAATGTACCACAATATGTCATTAAAATTATCTACTTTTATTTCACTGCAGGGATTTGAAGAGCTCAAAAATATGTTTTAACCTGTAACTTGACCTGGTGGTACCATCCCCTTTAATGCCATACTGTGTAATATTCTAGGCCACATCAGAATCAGAATCAGAATCAGAATCACTTTTATTGATCCCCGACGGGAAATTCTCTTAGTTAAAGATGCGCGACCGCAGAATAGAAATTTAAAGAATAAGAATAAAAGACAGTAAAAATATAAATAAATAAATAAATAAATAAATACATAAATACATAAATAAATAAATAAATAAATAAAGTGTCAAACTCAAGGCCCGTGAGCCAAATGCGGCCCGCCATGTAATTTTATGTGGCCCGCCACTAGGTAAATTAAAAGGTATGACTGTCTTAAAATGTGAGTTTATCAGGAAATACACAGCTACACAGCCATATTTTTTACATCTATGGAAATGCATATGTAATATTTGGAAATTGAGTAAGTAATACATTCAGAAACAGTTAATTAACAAGTTGCAAGTAGTTGAGACACCTGTTCTAGGCAAAGCAATCTTGATGGATACAAAAATTACATATTATCAATTTATAAAGAACTAAATGTGTCCATGTGAATCCTTAAATTACCTCTATTTCATTAAATATGTGAGTTTAGATTGTTTAAAATTACTGACTCCACTAGAAAAGTAACAGTGCTCCTTTAAACTGTGTATGTAAATGTAACAGTTTAAAGTGGGAGTACTGTGCAAAACGACCTTTCTTTTTCTTTTTTTTTTCTATGTTAGGTTTCTACTGTGTTATAACATTATTCCCTCTTAAAAAAAAAAGTCTGAGGAGGTTTTAGAGTCATCCATGCATGTCTGATTCATTTAGAGATCTCTCCCGGGCCCTATTCAAACCCTACTTGCGGTTAGCTGTAAGATTTGTCCAAAGCTCCGCCCACAAGCCAACATCACCCATTCTCACACACGACAATTCTCCATAAATCTACAAAAACATGATACAAAACAACACACTACAACTTCACAAAACCTGGTGTGATGTGCAGTAGTTTCATTAACGCTGATTGTGATGTGATAGAGCTGTGAAGGGGGCGGGGCTTTGGACTCAGAGCGGCAAAAATGAAAGTGAAACTAATAAAAAACATGTTAATATGTTGTTTTGCGAATTTAGCATTTTCAAAATAATAAAAGGAAACATGGAGATCTAAATATGTTACAGTTATACGACATAGAAGTAAAATACCTCCTCTTTAATACCCCAATAGAAGTAAAATACCTCCTCTTTAATACCCCATAGAAGTAAATACCCCCTCTTTAATACCCCATAGAAGTAAATACCTCCTCTTTATACCAACTAGAAGTAAATACCTCCTCTTTAATACCCCATAGAAGTAAATACCTCCTCTTTAATACCCCCATATAAGTAAATACCTCCTCTTTAATACCCCATAGAATACCTCCTCTTTAATACCCCATAGAAGTAAATACCTCCTCTTTAAAACCCCATAGAAGTAAATACCTCCTCTTTAATACCCCATAGAAGTAAATACCTCCTCTTTAATACCCCATAGAAGTAAATAACTCCTCTTTAATACCCCATAGAAGTAAATACCTCCTCTTTAATACCCCATAGAAGTACATACCTCCTCTTTAATACCCCATAGAAGTAAATACCTCCTCTTTAATACCCCATAGAAGTAAATACCTCCTCTTTAATACCCCATAGAACTAAAATACCCCCTCTTTAAGTATCTATTCTTCCCTGGAGTCACTTGTGAGGAGCGGCGGGTGTTTACGGGGCAGTTCCATGTGGATGCGAGTCGGGCTCCAGCACAGAAGAACCTATGTAGAGCTCTACTGCACATGTTTTAGATTCATGAGATAAACTGGAGTACCTTGAGGAAATGAAAACCAACCAGCCATAAAGGTAACTACGGTCTGGGAAATGAACCTGAGCCCTGCCGTTTCTTTGGCTATAACCTTTTAGTCCCCCCATTACAGTGAAGTACATGAAAAGAGTTTGTGCTTAAAGGTCCGATATTACACAAACTTGACTCTTGTGAGCGTTAAGCCCTGTTCTAATGCTGTTAGCTCCTCAAAAACAGACCTGGAGTTGTCTTTTGTTTCATTCACACATGTTTGAGCAACACTTTATCACTAGTCTGTCTACTTCTCCAAAGCTCAAAACACTCAGTTCCACCTTGTGATGTCATCAAGTGGTAGTTTTCAAGTTAGCAGCTACGTTTTAGCTTTAGCTCAGCACAGATTGAGATTTGCAGAGATTTTTGGAACTATCAAACCGTCAAATGTAATGATTTTGATAAAGAATTAAGCTCATTTTAAGTGATTCAGTCCATCTGTTCCAATCCGTTCCACCTCGTGATGTCATGAAGTGGTAGTTTTCAAATTAACAGCTACTTTTTAACTTTTGTTTAGTCGCGATCGGCAATTCCAGGGCTGCAATCATCCAAATGATTCCAGTGAAGGTGTGTGGAGTTTAAAAAACACAGTGGAGCTCTTCCTGTATTACCACTTGATGACATCACAAGGTGGAGTGTTTTCTCAACCTAAACATGCAGGATTTGGGTGTTAAACATGTGTGAATGAAGCAAAAAAACACAACTCGTGGTCTGTTTGTGATGACGAAACAACTTTATAACAGATCAGAAAACAGCGTAACACGGGCCCTTTTATAATACATTAAAATACTACAAACCAAAAGCATAAAGACTAAAATTACACTTCAGTTTGTGCGAGTCTGCAGTGAAATACCAGGGACTCGTAATGTCATCTATAATGAGCGTTTTGAATCATTTGAAATCACGTCCTGAGGTGGTGCATGTTCCTCCAAAACAAACAGCGTGAAAAAACAGGCTTTTTTCCTCTGAGCGAAAGCCTTTCAGATCATTTGCATTTTAACATTTGCCTTTTTTTAAATATATCACACATTTTAATGATAGAAGGAGTATTTATTATTCACTAAGAACGAGTGTAGTGTGGTTAAACTTTCATGGAAAAACACTGAAGAAAAATACAGCTGTTTTAATGCCGCGTGTCATGTTGATGGGTTGCTGTAGACTTTATATCTTTCTCTACTTTTCTGTCACCTCAAATGGGATTTTCAAAATAAATGCATCAAGATACACGACCAGTCAAAAGTTTGGACACGTCTCCTCGTTCAGTATTTCTTTTTTTATGCTTACTACTTTCTACATTTATATGAAATAGGATATATGGAATTATGTAGTGCAAACATTTCTACCATTTCTCCCATGTGATAATGTCGTTCCCTCATCAAAAACATGTCTGAAGAGGTTTTAGAGTCATCCATGCATGTTTGAGTAATCTAGTGATCTCTCCCAGGCCCTATTCAAACCCTCCTTATAGTAATCTGTAAGATTTGTCCAAAGCTCCGCCCACAAGCCGACATCACTCATGCTCCCACACGACAATTCTCCATAAATATACAAAAACATGACACAAAACAACACACTACAACTTCACAAACCTGGTGTGATGTGCAGTAGTTTAATTAACGCTGATTGTGATGTGATAGCGCTGTGAAGGGGGCGGGGCTTTGGCGGCAAAAATGAAAGTGAAACTTAAAAAAACCCAAAAACAAACATTTTATTTGTCGTTTTTTGGGTGAATTTAGCATTTTCAAAACTATAAAAGGAAACATTGTGATCTAAATATGTTTGTGTTACAGTTAATACCCCATAGAAGTAAAATACCTCCTCTTTAATACCCCATAGAAGTAAATACCTCCTCTTTAATACCCCATAGAAGTAAAATACCTCCTATTTAATACCCCAGAGAAGTAAATACCTTCTCTTTAATACCCCACAGAAGTAAAATACCTCCTATTTAATACCCCATAGAAATAAGTACCTCCTCTTTAATACCCCACAGAAGTAAATACCTCCTCTTTAATACCACACAGAAGTAAATACCTCCTCTTTAATACCCCACAGAAGTAAATACCTCCTCTTTAATACCCCACAGAAGTAAATACCTTCTCTTTAATACCCCATAGAAGTAAATACCTCCTCTTTAATACCCCAGAGAAGTAAAATACCCCCTTTAAATAAAGTTTTTCCATACCCAGGACTGTCAGAATGATTTCTCTGCTGCGGCTGTGTCACCATGACCTATTTTGTAAAACAACACATTCAATATTAATACTGTTTATAGTATTGGAAACAAAATGAAGTGTCAGGAAACGAGGTATAAATCTAAAAGACCATTTGTGTTGGTTTGGGGTGGAAAAGTGCACCAAAGGCCTCGACAAAACTGCTGGCAAAAGATTTATTTTGTAGTATATACGAGTTACGTTGACCATACTGGACTTTTTCTTGTCAGTGTTTTCTCCATAGAGCATAAACCTGCTGAAGTTACATAGCGTCAACCATATTTGAAGAGTCATGCTTCTTTAAGGCTCCTAAACAAGCTCAGCATCAGATCAAAGTACAAGTACAAGTACAAGCTGACCGTACTGGACCTTACTGGACCATACTGGACCATACTGGACCATACTGGACCATACTGCTCTCTTTTCAGGTCGTCTACACTCCATAGAAATGACCTGCTACTTAAATCAGACGTATTGTGCTTGTGTCTCTATAGTTACAATCTCTGACACTTGTGGATCGTTCTGTTATAATTTGCACATTTTAAATCGCAATACAGTGGTCTAAAAATCTAAAAATAACCCACAATAGGCGAAATCTGTGGAGTATTCAGCTTTATTTTTTATGATTATTCTATATGTTTTGCTGTCAAACCCCTCACCACACACTTTATACACTTTTCTCACACAGGCATTAACATTTTCTCACATTTCTCTCTTGTTTAAACTCTCTCAAAGTTCAAACCTTCGTCGGTGCCTTTGTCGGTGCAGAACGTTTCATCGACATTGTGGGTTTTGTCGGGGAGAAAACTTGCAAACATACAGCACTTCAGAGTCACACTGCGATCCAACATTTATGTAAATTTGTCTGACACATTCTGTACTGTACAGGAGACACGGAGGAGACTGATGGACAATGGTCTACAGTCCCTCAGCCAATCAGGACGCAGAACACAATGGTCTACAGCCTCTTAGCCAATCAGGACGCAGAACACAATGCACGTTCAGACTCTGTAAAAAAAGCATGCAAAAATGCAGTAAAAAAATCCGTGAAACAGTGAGATCGTGAAAGGTGAACTGCGATATAGTGAGGGACCGCTGTGTTCATCTAAAACAGAGGTGCCCAAACTTTTCTTTTTTCAAGGGCTACATCTTAAAACATATTCAAAGCGGAGGGTCACAGGCCGATTATCAGTGCAGTACGGTGCTTTAAACACAGCTTTGACAGAGCCGCTGTGTATTAATAAGGCTTGAAACACATTCATTTATGTCTGTATCACACTGCAATGTGAAGTTTGAGGTTATAGTGGTAGAAATAGTTTAATTTGCTGTTAAAAGTTCTGTTTATGATCAATTGGGCTGGTTCAGCAGGAGGCCTGAGGGCCAGTAAAAACTGGTCTGAGGGCCGCATTTGGCCCCCGGGCCATAGTTTAGACACCCCTGATCTAAAACAACTTAATAAAAGAAACAAGTTCGCTGATTTTTGCGTTAGAAAACTGCAGAGCCCAAAGGGAGCTGACGCCACAGTAAACATGTTCACAACAAAGCGTCGTGTAGCTATTGGCGCCCCCTATGGATAGCTGAACATCACACCAGTGAGTGCCGAATTTGTACCAAAATGACTACATGACCTTGCTGAGTCCTACAAGTGTCACCGACTAAATAAATAAAATTAAGTAATCGCAGTGGGCGTGTATGGGTGGAGGTGAAAACAGGGGTTAATTGGCAAAATGGCGTCTTGAAAATAATCGATCAAAGATTGCTCAAACCTGAATCACTCCAAAAGCAACTTCAGAGTGTAAACGAGAAGGAAACAAATATAACATATCAAAATAAATAAGTAATAAAAGTCGATATTGCATAATAGTTCTGCCATAAAAGACGATTCACAGAGTTACACCAGATGCTCTTCCCCTCGACTTTGCAGAATGGGTCAGATTTAAGTTATACACTGGTCCAGAGAATGTGGCGATTCAGGTCAGTCACATTCGAAGGGTCATGTTTCCATCACGAGCCGATCAGAAGTTCACTGAAGCGTCACAATTTCAAAGTCACATAGAGTCACATGTAAGAAAATAGAGAAACGGCTTCATGACATCGACTGGACGACTGGGGTCACCTTACTCCACTGCACCTGCCGTGGACGGATTCACGACGAAACAACACAATCTCTTCCCTTTTCCCTTCTTCGTTTTATATATCTACACAGGCCACGTCTCTATGGTTACAGTACAATGCCCACAGCTGGTATAGAGTCTTTAAAGGAGCAGTGACAAGCTGCGATGCCCCGGGTTTGAACTGAGAACTTCCGACAAAACAAACAACATATGACAGTGTGAGGCGGCCGGCTGTACTCACATCTGTCTCGGAGCTCGTTCTTGCGGAGATTAAAAACAGAGCCAAGAGACAGGCTGGTTTGAAGCAGTGGACTACTACAGGCCGCTCACACAAGCTGCTCGGAATGTCAATGCGGAGCTGCTGTTCACTGCATCAGCATCGGAGCTAAGCATGTTTGCACCAGATCTGAGCATTAGCATGTGGGGGCGAGGCTGACAAGACATGCATCATAATGGGAGATGTGGAGAGACAAAAGGAGAAGGAGGAGGGAAGACGGAGGAGGGAGGATGGAGGAGGGAGGGTGGAAGGGAGTCTGGAGTTTGCCAATAGTTTTGTTTTTTTTATTATTATTTTAAAGGTAAGGCAAGGGCAAGTTTATTTGTGTAGCAGAATTGGTTCACAAAGTAATAAGAAAGAATAAGAAAGACATCACCTTTCAAAACTTTTCAGGCATTAAACGTCCTATATTACACAAAACTGACTCTTTTGAGCGTTAATCCGTGTTATAATGCTGTTACATACATATAAGTGGCACTTTTTTTCATAGTTTGCACAGGGAGCGACTTATACTCAGATGCGACGTATATGTGAAATTATTAAAATATATAATTTCACACCTTTGTTCTTGTGATGCTGACATCTGCATGATGCCTCCTAAAAGAAAATCATATTCTTCTGAGTCTGAAGACAGAGGAAATGGTGGAGTTGTTCAGAAGTGACACGAAGGATGAAGATTTCAGTGGATTTAGTGATTTGGAGTGAGATCCAGAGTAAACTTGTTGCTTGTTTTTTCTGCTTTAGTTTGTGAATAACTGTTAATATCTTACATTAACAAACCAGACACGTGTTCAGTTGTGTCTGTGCTTCATATAGCTGAATAAATATAAATGTGTTAAAGATAAAATGTCTGTTCTTGGTCTTGGATTTTGTAAAAAAAAAAAAAAAAAAAAAAAGAAAAATCCCCCAAAAAATGTGACTTATATATGTTTTTTTCTTCATTATTATGTATTTCTTGGCTGGTACAATACAGTATTTATATTTTACTGGATACTTCTACCAACACAGAAAGAATAACTACATCTAGTTATTAGACTGCAAGAGTGTGGAAAATACAACTCCCCAAATATATGTTAGATTAAATTTTTATTTTACTAAATGTACAAAAACTAAAACCGGCCTACAGTAGAGTTAAAAAAAAAAAAGAGCAGCTCACCCGTAATAACAAGCAAAAACATGATTTATATTGTATTAACATGTGTGAACTTTAAGTCAAGTTCGAGTAACTCTTTATTATTAGATCTCCTAAACTCAGAATGCTCTGTTCCACCTTGTGATGTCATGAAGTGGTAGTTTTTTCAAGTTATCAGCTACATTTGACGTTTTGTTCTGTAGAAATTGGCAATTCCAGGGCTGAAATGATCCAAATGATTCTAGTGAAGGTGTATGGAGTTTAAAAACACAGCGGAGCACTTCCTGTATTAGCACATGATGACATCACAAGGTGGAACAGAGTGTTTTCAGTTTGAGAGAAGAGCTCAGCCTGAATATGCGGGTGTGTTTGTGAGTGAAACATGTGTGAATGAAACAAAACACAACTCCAGGTCTGTCTGTGATGAGGAGACGTCATTAGAACATAGATCAAACCAGCTTTTACGATCAGAAAATAGTGTAATATAGTGTAATATGTGCGTTTTTACACAGGACTCGGGCTGGTCTCGTCTCCACGTCGTTAATCACAGGCTTTAAAAGTAACTGTCAGTCACCGCTGAATAAAACAGGACTTACAACAGAGAAGATGACTGGCTAGTGACTACTGCTACCGCTGCCATTTCACCACATTACTTTAAACACGAGCGGGTTTCTCGAGGCGCTCCCTTGAAGATGTTCGGTGATATTACAGAGTGAGGGCTACACCTCTGTACATTGCATGAATAAAATATGGTGGAGCCTTTGGTGGTGGTGGTGGTGGTGCTGCAGTGCAATGAGCGGGGATTATCGCACGTGATGGAGTGTGGCAGGTGGAGCAGGTGAAGCATGGGGCTGGACGTGGGCAGAGCAAATGTTTACTCCACACACCAGAGCTAAACTCACAAGACGCAAACACGACGGGCTGGGATTTGTAGAAGCTGAGAGAGAATAAAAATATCAAGGCCTATTTATGGAGCGAAAATGGCTGAAATGACACGGCGAGGAACACATTAAAAAGACTGATTGTGCGTGTGTCGCTCTATAGTTGTAATTTATGACGCCCGTGGATCATTATGTTGTAATTTGCAAGTTTTAAATCGTAATATTCATCTGTCTTAATAAAAGAAACATGTCCAATGACCACGGTGTCCGATGGGAGCCGACGCCGCCGTAAACGTCGTCACAACAACGAGACGTGGAGCTGTCGGCGCCCCCTATGGACAGCTGCAGATCATGCTAGCTGGACTACGTGACGCTGCTGGATTCTAAGTGTATTCCCGATTAAGAAAATAAAATTGGAGAACGAAGTGGAGGTGAAAACGGGTCGGTCGGCAAAATGGCGAAAATAAGCGATTAAAGATGACTCAATCATGAATTACTCCAAAAACAACTTCTAGAGAGTAAATGCGAAGGAAAGAACTATAACATGGTTGGAGTTATTTATGTTCCTATGAGTAAGTTGACAGGTTTTACACCAGATGCCCTTCCCCTTGCGACCGATCATTGAGTGACAGGATCAGGTCATCGTAGAATGAGACTAGAAATGACTTATTTTTAAAGGGTCAGTCTTAGCAAAAAGGTTGTGGGTTCAATCTTAACACTGACCAACCTCACTGCAGTCTGCCCCCAGTTGTCCTTCTGAGTTTGTATCTGTGTGTGATCCTCATAAGACCCAGTTTGTGATTTAGGCTCTAGCAGCACTTACACGACCAGTCAAGCTTGGACACGCCTTCTCATTCAACGATTTTTTTTTTTTTTTTTTTTTTACTACTTTCTAATTTTTTTTTTATCACACAGACACATAAAGATTTATTTATTTATTTATTATTTATTTATTTATTTATTTATTTATTTATTTATTTATTTATTTATTTATTTATTTATTTATTTATTTATTTATTTATTTATTTATTTATTTATTCATTTAGTTATTTATTTATTTATTCATACATACATACATACATTCATGGTCACCCTGCTCAAAATACAAATACAAGCCGAAAAAGACACAAAACTAACAATACATATATACAAGTGCATATAAAACATTAAAACCAGGAGCAGGTGTGTGGATAAAAGTTTGCACTGTCTCCAGTTTTGCTTTTCCTTGCAGTATTTTCCATTTTCATGAAAGCGAAACAGCTAAAATCCCTCTTTCCCAGTTTCTCAGTTTTTGGTGCAGCTCGTCCTTAGCCTCACGCAGTCATGTGACCTGGGATTAAATATTCCGGTATCACTGATTGACAAACAGGTGAAGGATTCTGGGAGTTTTTTAAGTCGTCCCTTATAGACACATTTCATACAGCGCTGTTTTTTTCTCTAACAGACAGTGAAGGATACAGTGAATATGCCATTATGGAACAAAGAAAAAAATGTTGATAACTACAAAATAACTTTTTTTTTTACATTTTATATTCAAATCCTCAAAGCAGCCACCCTCTGCGCTGTCAAAAAAATATTTAGTAGCTCAGTTGGTTGAGCATTTGTCCCCTGAGCCGAGGGTTGGTGGTTGAATCCTGCTCTCGATATAAACATCACTGGTTGAGCGGTGAGATCCACTGACTCTCAGGTTGGTGGTGCGATTCCAGCTCCCACAGATGAATGGTGTCAGTGTGTCCCTGGGCAAGACACTTAACTCACTTCTCTGCCAGTGACTGTGAGAGGTTCCTTGATGTAAAGCGATTTGAGCGACTTGAAGGTGGAAAAGCGATAAAAATGTGACCAGTTGCTGTTTATTTCTTTGCTACATCTTACTTCATATATTTCACGTCTTCTGTATGTATCTAAAATATATAAATTAGTTAAAAAAAATAATAATAATAAAGAGATGTTGTGTCCAAACTTCTGACTGTTAGTGTAAATATCCAAAAACTCCAGAGACCAGGTCCTGCTCGATTTGTCTCATTCTCTCACAAAATTACCATTCAGCTCAATGGGATTGTCTAACTCCTCTCACAAAGTCAACTCTGAAAACCCAAACTTTTGGTCTTATCAGCTTCTTGGGAAAAACGAGCTGTACCCACACGACCTTAGGGCTGAGGTGAGGTCCGCGGTTATATAAGTTGGAAAGACCTTGACTAATTCAGATGCAACACAATCTTCTTCTCTGCATGGCGTTCTCATTGGCATTTCCAAAAGTGTTATAAAACTCCATGGGCTGAAGCCAGGGATAATACCTCTGCTTTATATTGAAATAAATGTACGGCTACAGACTTTAATACAGACACGGGTTTGCATGTGTCTGGGAACTGAGGAGGGATGGTGTGTGCACGACCTTGGCCAGGCGTAGGTGTGAGAGAGCGGTTATTGTGGCGTTTTGGCAGGTGACACAAAGCTTTGTCTTCATTACGCTAACATTAGCCTCTCGCTGTACGAGCTGCAGGTTCATTTAGCCTGTCAGTGTGCAGAACAACACGAGACATGGGTCAAGACGCCACAAAAACGATCGCTAACCGCCAATAAAGACACACAGGAAGTGGTTTTGTTCGCCAGCAGCGGGGTTAATATGGACGTCAGGTTTAACATCGTGACAAAGTGAACGGCTGTGTCTGAATGTGCACACTGTTCTCCACAGGGGGCGCTGTTTAGGAGTCACGCCATTCTAGAGGTGTGTGAATGTCCAGTTGGTGAGAAAATAGTGCACTCAAAATTTTGCACAAAAGCACCTTAGAAAGTTGTGGGCGTCAGTGGTCACTAAACCTGTTAATATAGACCATAATGCATTGCAAGAGTTGGAAAAACAACAGCGTGACGTCTTTAACTGGACACAACACGACTGAATGAAGCAGAGAGAAGCGCTGTTTATCTCACTGTTGATCCTGATTATGAAGAAAACTCTTAAATAAACCGTTGCTGTTATTAGCATTAGCCGCTTACCTTAGCTTAAGTTGTTATCAGAGCGATAATTTCCACATCTCAGATAAAATAAATGAATAATCCAGTTTAACAAAACATATATGGTTTGTATTAGCTCATAAACACTTGTACCTGTCTAATCTGATCATTATTTATGACAGAAATCAGGTTTTATCACAGTTTAGCCTTTAGACTTTTTTCGTTCAAACGCCAGAGTCATGTGACCTAAAAGAGGCTCTATAGAGTCTGCTACAGAGAACAGGGCTGTGTAATGAGGGGTCAGGGGCTGGGGGAGACATTCAGACACATCCTAAGTACATTTAGAACAGTTTATTAGAAAATAAGATGTTGTATTTTGCTTTAATGACAATATGGGCTAAAGTAAGCTAAGGCAAAAGTAGTAAAGTACTGTACTTAAAGAGATGTCTGTGTACTCCCTCCAGGTATGATCCATCCATTTTTTTCCTCTTATCCGGGGCCGGGTCGCGGGGGCAGCAGTCTAAGCAGGGAGTTCCAAACTTCCCCTCACCCCAGACACTTCCTCCAGCTCCTCCGGTGGGACCCCAAGGCGTTCCCAGGCCAGAGAGACATAGTCCCTCCAGCGTGTCCTGGGTCTCCCCCGGGGCCTCCTCCCGGTGGGACATGGGAGGAGACCCCGGGTATGATCCATAGTAAAAGAAATTTACATCGAGAGCGGGATTCGAACCTCTGACCTTTGGCTCAGTGGACAAACAAACTCCAACTTTCTTTCACTACTCTACCTAAGTGCACATTTTAAATATCTGTACTTTACTTAAGTACATTTTACAGTGGATACTTTTTACTTTTACTTCAGTACATTTGAGAGTTTCTTTCTACTGCACTACATTTTTGAACAGGACTGAAAAGTAAAAGTATTTTTTATGATTGTTTGAGACCTGCGGAAAAGGCTGAGGGTTTATTTGTAACATGTTCATACTTTGAGGAGCTGAAAATATGCAAATAAACACAAATCGGAGAAATACTTCTACATTTACGTGTACTTTAATACTTTTTTTTTCTTCAGATTATACTTTTACTTGAGTATTTTTTTGCCTCTGTATTTGTGCAAAATTGCTCTTCTTCTGTCTGTTACTAGGAGCCGTCATAAACTAGAAACAGCCCAAGTTTTGAGGGAGTTTGGGTCAAAACGTCTGTAGTTCAAAGCTGCTTTTCACTCTTGGTCCTGGTCCTGTTTCGAGTCCAGTTTCGTCCTGATGTAAACTCGATTTCCTCCTGTTCTGGTCCTGGTTTAGTCCCAGTTTTGTCCCAGTTTTGATGAGCAAATGTGAACATACTCAACATTTCAGGGTCCATTAAACACACTGCAGTAAATAGTTTCAAAGTATTAATTAAGAACGCACAGACACTGACACTGGAATATTGAATAGCGGCGCCGATACTGAAAAACGAGCTGGATCAGGCATCGTTTCTATGGTAACGGTTAAGTTATATCATGGTTAGGCCTTTAATCGGATAATATTATTGCAAATGGAATATATTTCAAGGACAAGCAAAATTGGACACTTTGGTGCCACAAATACAACTTAATAATGTGGTAAGAAACTTTTATACTCACACCTGCTCCTGTTTTTAATGTTTTATATGAACTTATATACTTGTTTTGTTTGTTTTTTTCTGTATTTTTAACAGAAGCCCATGAAAAAGAGAGTAAGTAAATAAAAATAAAATGTAATAAGACTTTTTACAGGCTGATTTTGGCTCAGAACGTGTCATAATGTTTGAACTTTTATCCTTACGCAGCTGTTCGTTAGTTATTTGAGGGATAAGTAACAGTTACATAACATAATTGGATCTCTTGTGTAAATAAGTTGACCATGTTTTAAGGAAATAAGTGTCATTTTGTGTCCCTGAACTGGTAATATCGGGTAAATTATCGATACTGTACCAGAACTGAAAAAGTTGACCAGTGTGTCCCCAGTAAAGATGTGCGGGTCGGGCCATATATAAATAGAAATGAAGGAAAAAAGCCCGACCTGTCCCGTCCCGGCCCACACAGCAGAATGTATTTATACAACCCGTCCGGACCCGCACCCGCAATCATTAACAACATTGTAAAAGTATGTCAATAAATGCAGCTTTATTTTAGCAAAAAACATGCTTGAAAACAGACATAATGACAGTAAATCCGTCGATTTGATGAACCAGCTGCAGTTTTCCTTCAAAACAAAATAATTCCTCATCTTCCGTCTCCAAATTGTTTGTTTTTGGCTCCGTTTAAAGTGGCAAATGGTTGTGTCTAATGTGGTGTGTGTGGGTGGCCTAAGGTCAAAGGTTAATTGCGCCGGTTACGAGCTTATGGAAACTTTATTATCAAACATAATCAACTACATTGGTCGATATTTTAGACCAGTGTAGGTCAATATTAGTTTGTCTGAAAATATTTTTAGGCTATAGTAATAACAGTCAACATATTTTTTTTCATCCATCCATTTTCTTCCACTTATCCAGGGCAGTTCAACCAGGGGCTCCCAGACTTTCCTCACCCCAGACACGTCCTCCAGCTCCTCCGGTGGGACCCCAAGGTGTTCCCAGGCCAGTCGAGAGACATCGTCCCTCTAGAGCAGAGGCGTCAAACTCAAATTCACAGAGGCCAAAATTAAAAACTGTGACTAAGTCGCAGGCCAAAGTAAATATTTATTGAAACATTTGCATGTTTTCAGAAGGGGTGGATTAAATCTGAGTGAGGCGACAGGTAGCAGATGATAATAAGTGAACCGAAGTGGTGGGGACCGGCGCCAACACATTTGCAAAGCATTCTGGGATTCATAAATATTTGATGTGATCTCGTGGGCCAAATATATTTATATCGAGGGCCAAATTTGGCACGCGGGCCTGAGTTTGACATGTCTTGTATCTACGATCTTGTCCTTTCGGTCATTTTTATTCTGTGAAAAATGACCCGCCCCAACCCGACCATCTCTAGTCCCTCGTATCAAGGCATTAACAGTGTAACTTGGACTTGGCCTTTGACCTCTTCTCCAGGGACCTGCAGAAGCTCCATGTGCCATGTCTGAGGTCTCTCCAGATCCATCACCAAGAGCCAACAGTGTAGCCTACTTTGGATTTGTGAGATTTGATAGAATATAATAAATAAACATGAAAAAATATGCTCCACTCAACCAAGAAATCTTTGACATTTATGACAAAGTTATGACAAGAATTGACACAAGGAAAGGCCGAGCACATTAAACTGCCATTCACATGAAATTGCTTTTGACTTAAGCTTGGGGGAACACAGAAGTCATGTGTCAAACGAGGACTGACGGGCCGGTGATACGTGTGGGCCGGACAATATCGACAAAAATGACCATCCTGTTTTTCTGATGACAGTAATAAAATCCTACTTGGTTGGTTGAGCTTTCTAACACATTATGACCTCGTTCTCTTATCAAAAACATGAGGTTGCAGATGTCATTCATGCATATTTGAGTATATCTGACTAGTTTAGCGATCATCTTTATGGTTAACTGTAAGATTTGTGCAAAGCTCCGCCCAAAAGCCTACATCACCCATGCTCCCACACGACAATACTACAGAAATATACAAAAACATGATGCAAAACTGTTCCTACAACTTCACAAACCTGGTGTGATGTGCAGTAGTTTCATTATGGATTTGTACCGAGTCTGCAGAGATGATGTTGATGTATTGGACTGTTATGGTGAAGAACGAGCTGAGGCCAAAGGCAAAGCTCTCGATTGATCGTGGTTTAGGTATCTGGTCCTACCCTCATCTATGGTCCTGGGTTAGTCCATATTTAGTCCATGTTTAGTCCTGGTTCAGTCCTGGTTTAGTCCTGGTTTAGTCCTGGTTTAGTCCTGGTTTAGTCCTGGTTCAGTCCTGGTTTAGTCCTGGTTCAGTCCTGGTTTAGTCCTGGTCTAGTCCTGGTTTAGTTCTGGTTTAGATCTCTGTTCCTACTCTCACCTATGGCCCTGGTTCAGTCCTGGTTCAGTCCTGGTTCAGTCCAGGTTTAGTCCTGGTTCCAGTCCTGGTTCCAGTCCTGGTTTAGTCCTGGTTCAGTCCTGGTTTAGTCCTGGTCTAGTCCTGGTTTAGTCCTGGTCTAGTCCTGGTTCAGTCCTGGTTCAGTCCTAGTTTAGTCCTGGTTCAGTCCTGGTTTAGTCCTGGTCTAGTCCTGGTTTAGTTCTGGTTTAGATCTCTGTTCCTACTCTCACCTATGGCCCTGGTTCAGTCCATGTTTAGTCCAGGTTTAGTCCTGGTTCAGTCCTGGTTCAGTCCTGGTTCAGTCCTGGTTTAGTCTTGGTTCAGTCCTGGTTTAGTCCTGGTTTATCCCTGGTTTAGGTCTCTGGTCCTACCCTCATCTATGGTCCTGGGTTAGTATATATTTAGTCCATGTTTAGTCCTGGTTCAGTCCTAGTTTAGTTCTGGTTCAGTCCTGGTCTAGTCCTGGTTTAGTCCTGGTCTAGTCCTGGTCTAGTCCTGGTTCAGTCCTGGTTCAGTCCTGGTTCAGTCCTGGTTTAGTCCTGGTTCAGTCCTGGTTTAATCCTGGTTTAGTCCTGGTTTAATCCTGGTTTAGTCCTGGTTTAGTCCTGGTCTAGTCCTGGTTTAGTCCTGGTTTAGTCCTGGTTTAGTCCTGGTTTAGTCCTGGTTTAGGTCTCTGGTCCTACCCTCATCTATGGTCCTGGGTTAGTACATATTTAGTCCATGTTTAGTCCTGGTTCAGTCCTAGTTTAGTTCTGGTTCAGTCCTGGTCTAGTCCTGGTTTAGTCCTGGTCTAGTCCTGGTCTAGTCCTGGTTCAGTCCTGGTTCAGTCCTGGTTCAGTCCTGGTTTAGTCCTGGTTCAGTCCTGGTTTAATCCTGGTTTAGTCCTGGTTTAATCCTGGTTTAGTCCTGGTTTAGTCCTGGTCTAGTCCTGGTTTAGTCCTGGTTTAGTCCTGTTTAGTCCTGGTTTAGTCCTGGTTTAGGTCTCTGGTCCTACCCTCATCTATGGTCCTGGGTTAGTCCACATTTAGTCCATGTTTAGTCCTGGTTCAGTCCTAGTTTAGTCCTGGTTTAGTCCTGGTCTAGTCCTGGTCTAGTACTGGTTTAGTTCTGGTTTAGATCTCTGTTCCTACTCTCACCTATGGTCCTGGTTTAGTCCTGGTTCAGTCCTGGTTCAGTCCTGGTTTAGTCCTGGGTTAGACCTGGTTTAGTCCTGGTTTAGTCCTGGTTTAGACCTGGTTTAGTCCTGGTTTAGTCCTGGTTTAGTCCTGGTTTAGATCTCTGGTTCTACTCTCACTTCCTGAGCTTTGGGTTATCGACCAAAAGGATAGGGGGAAGATACAATTATTTAAATGAGTTTCCTCCGCAGGGTGGCTGGGCGTTCTTTTTTAGAGATTGGTGAGGAGCTCAGTCACAGGAGGAGCTCAGAGTAGAGCCGTTGCTCCTCCACATTGAGCAACGGCTCTACTCTGAGCTCCTCCTGTGACTGAGCGCCTCCCTGAGAAGGTGTTCTGGGCATGTCCCACCGGGAGGAGGGCCCGGGACACGCTGGAGGGACTATGTCTCTCGGCTGGCCTGAGAACGCATTGGGGTCCCACTGGAGAAGCTGGAGGAAGTGTCTGGGGTGGGGGAAGTCTGGGAGTCCCTGCTTAGACTGCTGCCACCATGACTCGGCCTGGGTTAAGAGGAAGAGAGTAGATGGAAACACCTCCTCTTCAAACACAAAGTGCACTTATCACCTCCTCGTTTGGAAGATTACACATGTTTCCATTTTTACTTTCGGAGCTTTTTGCTTTTTTTAAACTTGAGTATCTTCTTACAGACAGTATGACCCTCTTCTGTTTGGACGAGGTGCAGTCTGACGTAGCTGTGCGGCTCATGCTAAAATATCCACCACTGTAAACAAAATGTGAGAGGAAACCCAGACAAACAGGAGGTGTCAGAGCGGCTCCTGTGGGCTCTGCTCTCTGCTGCTTCACCACGTTAAAGCGTTAAACTCACCGTGACACTCGCTCTGTCCCGTCTCACTATGTGGTCGCCACGGAGACTCGGCCTGCTGGGCTCTGTTTGGGATGTGGAGAAATAAAAAAAATAAAAAAAATACAGGATTCAAGCTCCAGTGAACTCTGTGTGTTCAGAAGAGTGAGAGAGAGAGGAGGGGGAGAGAAAGAGGGAGAAAATGAGAGAGAGGGAGGGAGGGAGAAAAAAGAGAGAGAGGGAGAAAGAGAGAAAAAAGAGAGGGGGAGAGGAGATAAGAGAAATAAAAAGAGAGAGAGAGAAAGAGAGAAAAAAAAGAGAGAGGATAGAGATGAGAGGGGGGGGGTGGGAGAGGGAGGGAGAGGGATAGAGATGAGAGAGGAGATAAAACAGAAATAAAAAGAGAGGGAGGGAGAAAGAGAGAGAGAGAGAGGAGAGAAATAAAAAAGAGAGGGAGGGAGAAAGAAAGAGAGGGCGGGAGGAGAGAGAGAAAAGAGAGAAAAAAGAGAGGGAGGGAGAAAGATAACGAGAGAGGGATAGAGATGAGAGAGAAGAAGACAAATAAAAGAGAGGGGAGAGAAGGAGAGAGAGGGGGAAAGAGAAAGAGAGATAGAGGGAGAGAGAAAGAGAGAGAGAGGAGAAAAAGAGGGAGGAGAGAGAGAGAGAGAGAGAGGAGAGAGAGGAGAGAGAGAGAGAGAGAGAGAGAAGAAGACCAAGAGAGGAGAGAGAGAAGAGAGAGAGAGAGAGAGAGAGAGAGAGAGAGAGAGAGAGATAAAGTAAAACAGAGACTGCAGTAAATACACTTGTTTATTCAGCTCTGAATTGACTCAATGTTCATGTTTTGGTTGATGGAGGAAACACAGACACAGGAAGAACATGCAAACTCTCAAAAGACTCGAGCCTGGGCGTCGAACCTGTGACCTTCATGCTGTAAATTGCATTATGTTTGCCTGGGATCCAGAACACACTTTACTTTCTGAAGCTGTGGGTCTGGTCACCGCTGAAGCTCCCTGAATGATTGACAGGTGGATTAGCCAATCAGGGACATGCTTGATCTGTCCTTTCAACACAAATAAAAATGGCTGCCGACGAGGAAAAAAGGATTAAAATATATTGTAAAACATGGTGGGTTTCTGAGTTGTTGAAGTGTTAATCTGAGCTGAGAGACATTTATTCAAAATGATGAGTGACCAATGAGCTTCTTCGTTTCACAAGTGTCATTGAAAAAAACAAATCTGATTGGACGAGATGCGATGGAGGGCGTGGTGACCAGACTCATACAACCTCACAGAGCCTGACAAATCCACAGTGTGAGTCAAATATGTCGGCAGTGTTCCAGCTGCACGGCCTGAATTCAATCCTTCTTATGAGCCGTGAGTGAAAACGCCACAGGAATGACCCCTCCTCACTTTTCTCTTCCTGTATTTGTTTGACCTGCAGCGTCGCGTGTCCGTCAGGGAGAACACGGGGCTGATGAGTGACCAGTGTCTGCTTCTGTCTGCTCTGGGACTGTATGAAGCCTGTCACCATGTTTCTGTGTTTGCCCCGGTCAAAGGTCTAGACTCACCCGTTCATTCAGTTTCTACTTACATTCTACAGTTTATATACACACGCAAGACATCACATATATGAAGCAAAGATGTGGAGTTATGTAGTAAAGAAAACAGTCAAATAACTCAACTAAAGTGTCCTTTGCTTTGTCGACAGCTCAAACTCTTGTCCTTCTCTCAGTGACCTTCTTGATGACGTCCCTGAAATGGTTTTCTCTCCACAGCTGAGCCACGTCAGGGTCAAGAAACGACAAAAGTGCAAACCAGGGTTCAAAGCAAAGGGTACATTTTTTATTATTTTTTTTTTAAATCTAAAATCTTGTTTACTACATTACTGCATGTTTTTTTTTATTGAGTTTTATTATTATTATTATTATTATTATTATTATTATTATTATTTTATCTAAAATCTTGTTTACTACATTACTACATTTTTTTAATTGATTATGATTTTTTTTAATCCAAAATCTTGTTTACTACATTATTTTTTTTTTATTGATTATGATTTTTTTTAATTCAAAATCTTGTTTACTACATTAATATATATTTTTTTTTTTTGATTATGATTTTTTTTTCTTTTTCTTTCTTTTTCTTTTTTTTAAATCCAAAATCTTGTTTACTACGTTAAAACATATTTATTTTTTTATTTTTTAGTTCAAAATCTTGTTTACTATCTTACTATTTTTTTTATTGATTATGATTTTTTTTTATTTTTTTTTATTTTTATTATTATTTTTTTTTTATCCAATCTTATCTTGTTTACTACATTACAACATATTAATTTTTTTTTTTTTTTTTTTTTTTTTTAGTCCAAAATCTTGTTTACTACATTACAACATATTAATTTTTTTATTTTTTAGTCCAAAATCTTGTTTACTACATCCCATATGTGTCATTCATTCAATGTAAATAATCATGGAAATAAAGAAGAAACATAAATGAAGCAGTCCAAACTTCTGCTCGTGTGTCTCTCCTCTTCATCATCAAACTCGGGATGGGACAATAAACAATAATAAAAAGGGTCGACAATAATCGTTATATTATTATAATCGTGGGACATTTTATATAATCGTGGTGATCGCCAACAAAGATAATCATCATCATCATCATCATCATAATCACTGAATCACCTAAATGTGCAGAAAAAGCTACTTAACCACAGGGGAGTCGACGGGGGGGACAAAGGGGTCTGTTGTCCGGGGCCCCAGGGTCTTAGGGGGGCTCAGAATTGGACCTTCTTCCTATTAATTTGCATTACAGGGGGGCCACATGAAGCTTATTGCCCCAGACCTCCAAATTTCAGTTTGCGGCCCTGCTAATACGACATGTTTTCTGCTAATTTGTGGATGTTTTGATAACGAAGTACAATTATATAAAAGTTGTCACAGTTATTTTAGCCGTGATAATTGTGACACAAAATTTCTATATCGTCCCGACCCGTCCAGACCTGACCACAGTGGAATAGTTTTGCTGTATGTCCTTTATAATGTATAAGTTTCAAATTCAAGCGAACATGATCTATTTGGTGTAGATGAAACAATAACTCTCGACATGCACGTGTCAAGTTTAGCTAAATTTAGCCATTATCGTCCTTCCCCAAAAAATACGCCACATTTCCAAGAATATGAGGTGATCAAAATCTTAATCTAATTTAATAGTCTTCATTTCATCTTGTTTTAATGGGGCTTTGAGTCATTAATCACACTTTTGTGCCAGACTCATTCACTTGCTGGTACAAATAACCTTAAAAAAAGATGGAAATGGATTTATCTAAAATGAACTAGTTAACACTCCCTCTCACGGCACTACTAACGGACGTGATGCCAGTGTGTATCTATGTCCCAAACCAGAAATGTTTTAAGGTTAACATGCACTTTATTGACCCCATAAAGAGATATTTTCCTCTGCGTTTGACCCATCCTTCAATGAACTGGGACAAGCAGTGAGCAACCCCCAGTCCCACACCCAGGTACCCATCAGATCTGGAGCTGAACGCTTGGTCCGGACGTTTTAGCTGGAGGATTTAGCTGGTTTAGTCCTGGTTTAGTCCTGGTTTAGTCCTTGTTTAGTCCTTGTTTAGTCCTGGTTTAATCCTGGTTTAGTCCTGGTTTAGTCCCGGTTTAGTCCCTGTTTAGTCCCGGTTTCGTCCCGGTTTAGTCCCGGTTTAGTCCCGGTTTAGTCCCTGTTTAGTCCCGGTTTAGTCCCGGTTTAGTCCCGGTTTAGTCCCTGTTTCGTCCCGGTTTAGTCCCGGTTTAGTCCATGTTTAGTCCTTGTTTAGTCCTTGTTTAGTCCTTGTTTAGTCCTGGTTTAATCCCGGTTTAGTCCCGGTTTAGTCCCGGTTTAGTCCCTGTTTAGTCCCGGTTTCGTCCCGGTTTAGTCCCGGTTTAGTCCCGGTTTAGTCCCTGTTTAGTCCCGGTTTAGTCCCGGTTTAGTCCCTGTTTCGTCCCGGTTTAGTCCCGGTTTAGTCCATGTTTAGTCCTTGTTTAGTCCTTGTTTAGTCCTTGTTTAGTCCTGGTTTAGTCCTGGTTTAGTCCTGGTTTAGTACTGGTTTAGTCCTTGTTTAGTCCTTGTTTAGTCCTGGTTTAGTCCTGGTTTAGTCCTGGTTTAGTACTGGTTTAGTCCTTGTTTAGTCCTGGTTTAGTCCTGGTTTAGTCCTGGTTTAGTCCTTGTTTAGTCCTGGTTTAGTCCTTGTTTAGTCCTGGTTTAGTCCTGGTTTAGTCCTGGTTTAGTACTGGTTTAGTCCTTGTTTAGTCCTTGTTTAGTCCTGGTTTAGTCCTGGTTTAGTCCTGGTTTAGTACTGGTTTAGTCCTTGTTTAGTCCTTTTTTTTAGTCCTGGTTTAGTCCTGGTTTAGTCCTGGTTTAGTCCTTGTTTAGTCCTGGTTTAGTCCTGGTTTAGTCCTGGTTTAGTCCTGGTTTAGTACTGGTTTAGTCCTTGTTTAGTCCTTGTTTAGTCCTGGTTTAGTCCTGGTTTAGTCCTGGTTTAGTCCTTGTTTAGTCCTGGTTTAGTCCTTGTTTAGTCCTGGTTTAGTCCTGGTTTAGTCCTGGTTTAGTACTGGTTTAGTCCTTGTTTAGTCCTTGTTTAGTCCTGGTTTAGTCCTGGTTTAGTCCTGGTTTAGTACTGGTTTAGTCCTTGTTTAGTCCTTGTTTAGTCCTGGTTTAGTCCTGGTTTAGTCCATGTTTAGTCCTGGTTTAGTCCTGGTTTAGTCCATGTTTAGTCCTGGTTTAGTCCTTGTTTAGTCCTTGTTTAGTCCTGGTTTAGTCCTGGTTTAGTCCTCAGAGTGTGAGATGGTTCATGTGGCTCTATCATGTGGGAGATGTTCTTTGGTGCTGGTTCATGGAGAGACTTGTTCGCTTCTTTAAAGTCTTTTCTTTGAGCCACAGGAGCCAGAGACCTGAGCACAGGACTTATGTGTGAAGTACTTCCTGGTTCTAGTCAGGACCTGAGCAGCAGTGTTCTGGATGTACTGCAGCTGTCTTAAAGTAGACATAATGTGACAATTTGTTTAGTTGGCCTTCACAAAGTATAGCTGTAGAATTGAAATTGCAGTTTGAGTTGGCCCAATAATCAAATTGCAAAGGCTGAAGTTGTACAGACATTGAGGGCGAGGTGGGTTAAGTGTCTTGCCCAAGGACACAGCAATAATAGTCATCATCTGTGGGACCTGGAATCACACCTCCAGCTCGGCATGGGACAATATTGAAATTTTGTGTGATCATTATCATGGACAATCAATTGCGATTAACGATTGTAACTTTAACAGAGAATATTCTGGATGAGCAGGGCCGTCGACTGAAATTTAGGGGCCCGGAGCAATAAGCCTCACATGGCCCCCTGTGTAATACAAATTAATAGGAAGAGGGTCCAATTCTGGGCCCCTAAGACCCTTGACTCTCCGGTGGATAAGTAATTTTTTCTGCATATTCTGGTGATATAATGGTGATTATCTTTGTTGGTGATTATCATGATTATATAAAATGTCCCACGAATTATTTTTGTCAGTCCTTTTTATCAAGATAAACTATATTATGGTTTATTTTTAGCTCCAACCTTTAAGTCAGTGGATCCGATCGCACAACCAATCATGTTTTTTTACGTCGAGACCGGGATTCAAACTGCCAACGTTTGGACTGAACGCCACTGTCGCCCCCTGCAGATAGAAAAATGTCGCTGCACCTGTGATGAAAAGCATGTGATTCTTGTCTTAGTTTATAAGTTCAAATTTAAATCTTCTCTCATTTACGCCGGAGTTGTTCACAAGGTGCCCTCTAAACAAAATCCTACTTTTAAAATGCAAATGTAACACTGACAATATGACAACACTGGTCATAAAAATAGCAATTAGATTTTTTTTCCCTCCAAAATCATCCGGGTTATTGCTCACAGACTTTTACACTTTATGCAGAAAACTGTTGCTGGAAGATACGTTGCATTTTATAATAGAGGTCAGAATCAGCTCCACCGCTGCCCGACCGACTGACACCGGGATACAGAGCCGACTTTAAACGCTATCCGAGGAACTGGAGCAAGGACAGCAAAAAAAAAAAAAAAAAAAAAAGAAACCCCAAAGATATCGCCATAGAAACCGCGTGACACAGGGAGATAGCGGCAGTTGAATGATTTTTTTTTTTTTTTTGCTCGCTAGCTCTGAGATTGTTTGCAGGTTGCCCCTTAGAGACTGTTGCTCGTATCTGCTGCAGAGTCACATAACGACTGTCTACTGTCACTGCTCTGCCGGGTCCCCGCTGGTTCGGTTTGTTTAAAAAAAAAAAACGCTCGGGCCGATCCTCTCCGCTGAATAGCATTAGCTCTGGGGTTACTGTAGACTTACGCAAGCCAAACCCCCGAAGGATCCTCACACCCTTTCGAGAAGAGACTTTTATCTGACTCACGTTGTTTTTTGCTCAGAGACAGAAATGTTAAAACTCAAATGTGATCAGATCAGTGAAAAACACGCCAAAAAAAACACCCCAAAACAAGTGGATGTCTTCACCTTTAAAAATATTCACCTTTTTACCTTCAAGCACAATAGTTTTCTGTCTGGCTCAAAATGAAAAATGAACTCACAAGTGCGATTAACCATTTATAGTCCAGCTGGCAGACTCAATAATACAAGACGACACCTGCACAAAGCACGAGTAATAGCAACGTTTAGTGCTCACAGTTTTGCTTTTGAAAATAAACTTTCCTTAAAAAAAATGTGTTTGTAACTTTTGTATTTTTCGTATTTCAAAAACATCCTCGGCCTTTGCTCAGTCGCCTTTTCTTTTCAAACCATCAGACAGAGAATCAGCTCCAAAAAGGCTCAAATTGTTAATAGAAATTAGAAAAAAAAAGTACAATTTAGATAATCAAACACATCACATCACATCAGTCTGGTTCGTTCTGTTCTGTTTCACTGTAAAACTTGCACATAATGATGTTTTATGTTGGTTTGAACTGTATAAATCATCTTTTCTTTTGTAAGATTAATGAATTTGTAACTACTCCCTGACAAAGAAAGAAAGAAATGACAATTTGTGCTTTTTAAAACTAGAACCAAGCACCAGAAAATATAAAGAGAACATTACAGGACCTAATACTGAGCCTTGAGGAACTCCATGTGAGAGAACCTGCACATAATGATTTTTTATATTGGTTTTAACTGTAGGAAACATGCTGTATTGGACATGGGGACATTGTATTGTATTTAACTGCTAATGTTAATGGTGAACTGATAGTTTTATAATTTAATTGTAATGAAACGTGTGTTTTTAGTGTGTGTTCACCCGCTGCACATGGAAAGTAGCAGTATCAAAATCTGGTACAAATCACCTTTTCTTTTGTAAGATTATTGCATTTGTACATGGTCCCTGACAAATAAAGAATAAAGAAATAAATACATTTGTGCTCTTCAAAACTAGAACTAAGCAGCAGCAGATATAAAGAAAACAGGACAGGACCTAATACTGAGCCTTGAGGAAACATGCTGTATTGGACGTGGGGACATTTTACTATATTTTCCTGTTAATGTTAATGATGAACAGTCTAATAATGTAATTGTGATGAAATGTGTATTTTAATGTGTGTTCACTGCCCAGGGTCTGCACGTGGAAAGCAGCAGTAGCTAAATCTGGTACAAATCATCTTTTCTTTTGTAAGATTAATGCATTTGTACACAGTCCCTGACAAATAAAGAATAAAGAAAGAAAGTAAAGAAGTAGCATTATGAATGAAATCACCATGTAGTTCACAGACTGGCTATGTTCACATGTACAACACAGATTATGATGCATTTCTAGACATTTAAGATTATTTCAAATCACATGCAAAACACAAAAACTGATGTGATTGATCAGAAGGACCATGATCGAGATGATTTTGCTGTTTACATGTCATTTTAATGGAATTATAACTCCAAACATCTGATAATAATCCCATTTTGAATGTGCATGTAACAACAGCCAGTGTTAGTCAGTTTTGTAACTCATTTCATTATGTGGCCCAATCAGAATACAGCACATAAAGAGAATACTTTCACATTCAGTTGTTTTATAGCACATATGTCAAACTCAGGGGCCAAATCTGGCCCGCGGTGTAATTATATTTGGACCGCGAGATCATATCAAATGTGCATTAGAGCTGGCCCACCAGTATATAGTGAATGCACCATTAATACTACAAATCCCAGAATGCTTTGCAAGTACACTGGTACGCAGTCAAGACCAATGCACAGAGTGAATCAGAGTGTAGCAAATTCAGCTTGAATATATGTTTTCTCTGTGCACTTTTTCTACTCCAAGGCATGGACTGTTCATCATTGACAGTCCAGTCAAATTTTTAGTTAAAGACTTTTTTTTTTTTTTTTTTTTTTTTTTGGCTTGTTAAAAAAAGATTGACTTTAAAAAGGAACTTGAAAGGCTACAGAGGGAGACATAATACATTTTATTTATTTAAATAGGAAATAATTACTACTATCTTTTATTTCAAATTAAATTTTTCACATATTTGTAATATTAAGCTTGAGTTGTGTTTTTGCAAAACTAAACTTCATATGAAGAGGTTAAATATGACATATCAGGTGCAATGTTTCAGTAAATATTTGGTTTGATCCATGAATGAATCCATTAAGTTTTTAATTTTGGCCCAGTGTGAATTGAGTTTGATATCCCTGTTTTATAGTGTAATTAACATAATATATCTTTTCTTTATTGGATAATTCTTGAGGGAAAGTTGGGATCCATGGTCGGGGGGGTGTCCACAGTCTATGGTATGTTGGGTTTGAAGCTAAAGGCTAATCAGCTCCATGTTAAAACTGCATTTAAAATCTGTTTCCGCAACTTTATATTTGCTTTAGTAACTTTAATTTATAACTTTATTACGTTATTAAAGCATTCCGCAGAGTCATGTATTTAAAGATGCTTTTTGGACTTAACACAACCACGTTATGGATATTAGTTAGCATGTAGCTGGTTAGCATGTAGCTGGTTAGCCTCCATGATGTCTTTGAACTCTTAATATTCAAAATTTTTGAATAGACTATGGGAAAAATATATGAAAAATGTCGTTACAGAGCAGGAGCGGGCCACCGTTCAAGCTCCGTGGCGCCCATAGATGATTGAGGTATTACATAAACAAATTTAGTATCAAAACTTAGAACGATTGAGTTTTTATCCCGTTTCACACGCACATGCCTCAGGTGGGCTTCAGTAACCTGGGAACAACTCTGAGATCTCACACTTTAGTTAAATGTGCAGTAATGCTACACTATGAATGCTGCTTCCACATAATGCATCCCTGAAGGCTTACTTATAGTTTTAAACCTCCCCTCGAATCGCTTAAATGCGCCGTAGCTTTTAGCATTATGTTAAACTTGAAACGGTTTCATCTTTATTGCATCTCAATTAAAGAGCCACCTCCGGGATCACATCTGCTCACAGAGGTGTATTTGCAGGTAACTTCTCACTATTTGGTATTAAAGCTGTGAGACTCTGCCTTCACTGTCGACACTTTAACAGCCATAGAAAGAGTCATTCTGGAACTTTTTATTACCACTACTGTAAAGACGTTTAAAGTACCGTTTTAAAATAGGCCTATAGGCAAGTGTTATGTGTCAAGACAGCGATTTTGATTTGATGCTTCCTAAAAAAGAGCAGCACTAAAGGACAAAACCTGGACTAAACTAGTTCATACCATCTTTTTCTATAGACTGTTTATATAAATGGACGTAGCTAACCCGCTAGCCGCCGCGTGCTACATACAAAGTTAGCATGGGCGCTCTTCTGGCTCCATCGACTTCAATTCACTTTACATTGAAAAACTAAGAATGGAACAGCTGGAGGGGAGAGGGTGGTGATCTTATATCCAGGAAAAATGGGTAAATGGGATGATAAATGTCAAAATAATATGAAGAAAGATTTATGTAACAAAACTGCACTGGATTAGTAAGAAGAAACTGGATGAAAAATAAAAACAGAAAAGCTACTGTGCATCTAAATAGTAAAAAAATGACTAAATGACAATAATAAATGTTTTTAAATGCACATAATTAAGCACATGACCAGATGTTTGTGCACGCACTTTCATTCAATGTTTTTTGGGGGTTTTTTTTACATTATATATTCTGGCTCCAATTCATTTTACATGAAAAAAAAACAAAGAAAAAAAACGCTGTCATCCCTCTCTCATCATTCTGGTCTTAAAATGTTAACCCCCTCTACATGATCCTGTTTTTTTTTTTTGCTATTGTGTCCATAAATCAAGATATGAACATTAATAACAGACAAATCAGGCGCTTTTTTTCCCCGAGGTCGCTCCCGCTAGCGTTAGCAACAGATTTGATTGACAGCCTTGCTAAGCCCCCTCTCCCTGCTAAACCAGCGGTGCGAAGGGAAGGGGCGTTACCTTCAACAGCCTCACTCCTGATTGGCTCTTTGGTTGCTATGATACTCGCATTCGAATTTCCAAATAAGGAACTTGTCTCCAAATTCGCCTCTATACCTGCTCTAGCCTCGATCAGCTTCATTTGACTGGAGCTGAACGCTGTGGGTGACGTCACACTCACTCAGTCCACTTCTTTATACAGTCTGTGGTGATAATGCATTAATTGTTCCTATGTAACATCATCAGCTCAGTCACATGGGAGGAGCTCAGAGTAGAGCCACTGCTCCTTCACGTCGAGAGGAACCAGCTGAGGTGGCTCGGCATCTGCTCAGGATGCTTCCTGGACACCTCCTTAGGGAGGTGTTCTGGGCATGTCCCACCGGGAGGAGGCCCCGGGGAAAACCCAGGACACGCTGGAGGGACTATGTCTCTCAGCTGGCCTGGAAACGCCTTGGGGTCCCACCGGAGGAGCTGGAGGAGGTGTCTGGGGGGAGGGAAGTCTGGGAGTCCCTGCTTAGACTGCTGCCCCCGCGACCCGGCCCCGGATAAGCGGAAGAAAATGGATGGATGGATGTAACATCATTGATTCACTACTTCATGGTGGTAAGTTGCTTTACTGTGGCACCTGCACTTTGGAGCTGACTAACTGAATAGTGGCTGTCAATCTGCGCCAATGGCTTCTCGCTCACGCAACATAGTCATAATAAGGGAAGGAAGGGAAGTGTGTAGCCAAAACACAAAAACAATACACACTGGTCAGAGGAGGGGTCAAAACTGCAGAGCTTTTGGATTAGTGGGTGAACACTAAACATTATGTCATCGTTGTACTGGACAAAACCAATAATTTACTACCTTAACTACCTTGACCAGTTGCGTCCAAAACAATTAGAAAGATTTTAAGTTCCACTGTGTAACTTGTTTGTCTTGTCGTCATAGAGATATTATTGATTTGCCTTGAATGTTCCACCTCTATCTCCAAGGTTACAGGTCACATCTGTGAAAGGGGCAAACCCGCTCAAGTATTTGCAATAAAACACCAGCTTTAGAATGCAAACAGAGGTGACAGAGCCTTTTTCTCAGACTATAGAACAGCGCCCCCTGCCTGTCAGATCCTCTCAGTCTAAGACTAGACTGAAAACCCACCTCTCCTCCCTGGCATTTAACACTAGTGTCACAGGATATCTTGGTGTTTTATTGTTCCTTTGTGCCGTCTTATGAGCATTTTTGTTTTTTGTTGACTTATGTGAAGCACTTTGGTCAGCTCAAGTTGTTTTAAACGCGCTATAGATATAAAATCGAATTGAAAAAAGGAAAACGAGATAAGTTCGACACCATACTGAGGACCGTTCAAGGCAATGCAATAACACAGAAAAATGGTGGCAGCGGCCCCTTCTACACAGTGCACCTTTACATCTCAAAGAACTCATCAGGACCGGCAGAACGAGCTCGAAAAGCGAACTGAACGATACCTCCACCGCTGTGAGGAGTCCCGTGGATGATATCAGGGTGACACCTTGTTCGCAGCTGTCAATCAAACCCACTCTCTGCCTCTACATCGCCGACTGTAATACACTTAACACGTCGCCCCTCGAAATCAGCCCACTGTGGAGGAGCGATCACGGCTGACGATATTCCCCTGAAGCACATTGCAGGAGAAAGGCGGTTGGCTGCTTTACTTTCTGAGCGCTGTTGCTAGGTTAGCCTCCCCCCACCCCTTCAGCACCACCACCACCACCACCTTCCCCCCCTCTCCAAATCACTATGGGCCTTTATCATGAGCTGGCACATCAGGGCTGCTCCGCCTCTGACTGCTCCCAGGCTCCATGCGCTCGGAGAGAGACGGAAAATCATTGCTCTCACTCGCGGTGGCGTGCGAGGACTTCCAATGCAACTCCGCTAACTCCCCCAGCAAAGGGATTTTCAAGAATGGGTGTGAACGGGAATCTAAGACCTGGCAAATTCACACTGATCTCTCTCTGTATTTTTTATACAGATCGGTCGCCGTGTCCTCTGCTGCGTCTCAGCTCCAGTCGAACGTTACTGTCCAATCAGATTTGTTTTCTTTCATCTATGATTTACAAATAAAATCAAATTCCTCAGATTAAGAGTTTACAGTTTCGCCCATTGGTTCTGCAGAAATCCGCCATGTTTTTCAGCGTGATATGGACGGACCATGCCTGTCTGTGATTGGCTAATCGACCTGTCAATCACGCCTATTCGAAAATGGGGAGATTCGCCGGTGACCAGACCCATATCTTTGTTAAGTACTGGAGAAGTGTGTGTTCTGGGTCCCAAAGAACAAAGAACTATAAGGAAGTATGTCACTGAATGTTCAAACTTGTAAATCATCTTCATTTTTCCGTCACTGATTTGTTTGACCTCTTAACCTTGTCTGTTTGTCTGGGCTTGGGACTGGCATAACGCAGCGGTGTGTAATCTCTCATCTCTGGTTTGTTGTCTATATCCATCATATTAAACATATCACAGCAAAAGAAGACTTTGGCAGTACAAATACAAACATATATTTTCTTCATCTTATTCCATTCTTCCATTATCCAGACTTGGGACCAACACAAAGAGAGTTCAGTCAAATCAAAGTTGACACAGAAATGACAATGTCTCACTAAAGCTGCATTACTGTATTTCCATATCCACATCAGGGGCGTGTCCAAACTTTTTTCACTGGGGGGAGGGGGCCCAGGGTGGCACCAGGGACAAAGATTTTGAAAATTTTACATGTATTTTGTGAATTAATCATTTCAAATAATAGTATCTGTTATAACTGACAGTGGTGAAAGGTAACAAAGTACAAGTAGTAAAGTACTGTACTTAAGTCAAATTTTTAGGTGGCTGTACTTTACTTAAGTACATTTTACAGTGGATACATGTTACTTTTACTTCACTACATTTGAGAGCAGTATCTGTACTTTCTACTTCAGTACATGACTGAAAAGTAAAAAGTACTTTTCATATGATTTGAGGGGTTATTTTTACCATGTTCGTGGAAACATCCTGACTAAAGTTTTGGAGTTCAAGCTTCAGCTTTGAGCAAAACTAAAATAAACACAAAATTCATAAGAAAATTTATATCACTGCATTTAACACTAAAACAAATGAACATCACTTGTCTGAAACACTTATACTTTTCACTGTTTAAGTACATTTTTAAATGATTCCTTAAATACTTTTACTTAAGTAGTTTTTTTCAAGTGATACTTTTACTTTTACCACTGATAATCAAGCTCAATATTATAAGTCAGTTAAAAAAAAAAGGTTATTTACCACCGATACACTGCCTCAGGAGGCCGCTACATAGAAACAGGTTATTTTCTTAAACTTTATTAAAAAAATATCTATAACCCAAATGTTAAAAAGTTTCATGAAGTTCTCGATGTGCTGCTCATCAGTGAAGTGTTGTAAAAAGTGCAGACAAAACGATTCAGCCATTGTACCTGACTTTAAAACTGACTTTATTTATGTATTTACTTTATTTATTGCTCCTGTCATTTAATTTTGTTGGCATCAGTTAAAAGAGTCAAAAACAAAATAATCAGTCAATTAACATAAATACAACTGTTATGTGTCTGTATCATTATTGACATGAACAAAAGAACAGGAAGAATATAAATCTCATAAACCCTGCTCCTTTCACAGATCATTAAAATAAAAATATCATTAATAATCGTTCCAACGAGCCACATGCAGTGAGCCACATGCCTCTTGTGTTTTACATTATATTCACTTAAATATTTTCCTTTGTCACATTGTCCATAATCCATCACGATTTTTTCCTTGTACATTTTAATGTTCAATAATAACGTGTTTAGCGAGTTCCATAGCTTGACTCTATATTTCAAACTGTCTGTACAGTTCAAAACCCTGAAAAGTGTCATATTCTAGCCACTTTCTTACAATATTTTGCCTCGAACTTGACTAATTCTCTCTCTCCTATTTTTAAACTCCACTCTCCAGCAGCGCGATGGCCAGTGCTTCAGTCTGACCTCAATCCGTCTGTGAAGTATAATTGGAAACGAGCTCGACATTTAGCAGTGAAGAAGTTTATATGTGTGCTTAGAGCCTCTTCGGGGAAATCTGTACCTGCGTGTGCCCTTTCCGTTCATTCAAAGGTGCGTTTCTCACCTGCTGCACACATCATTTAGGCAGATCACAGACAGCCCCATTGAGATATTTCAAAGACTTTAGCTCAGGGCGGTATTTTACAGTGGCACCGATGGCACCAGAGCTTCAGTATTACATTCTGTCACATTTGTCTTTGTAATCCCTCCGTCGTCCAGGTCTGATCCATAGTAAAAGAAAAATAAAATCTGTCAACTGGACAAAAAAAGTTGTAGGAGTGAAGACGTTTGGCTGTGTGTCTGAAGGGAGGAGCTAACGACACTGAAACTACTGAAACACACCTATTAGTTACAGTTTCTGTTTGTAGGATAGATCTTTTGAGCTACACTGTGCACTGTGCACTTAGCATACCGTAAATTTTGGACTATAAGCCGCTACTTTTTTCCACACTTTAAACCCTGCAGCCTATACAATGGTGCTGCTAATTTATAGATTTTGTCGTAATGTTCGGGCTGGCGGGACCAAAAAATGCAGAACTCGGGAAGGTTTACAGTGTTGATTTACAATAGTGAATCAAACAAGCAAATGATGGTAGATCGGACGAGGAGCAGGGAGCAGGGTGCGAGCCAGGTCCAGGGCGTGACGTGAAGTGCAGGGACGAAGACGAGGAGACAGTACCTGAGCAGGGAGCAGGGAGCAGGGTGCAAGCCAGGGTGCAATGAAGGGAAGTGCAGAGACAAAGACGAGGCAGACAATACCGCAGCGGGGAGGCAGGGTCAGGAGCAGAGCCAGAGGCGAGGGAGCTGAGCCGGGACAGGGAGCAGGAATCTGAAGAGCAGCAAAATCCAATGAGCAGGGAAAAGACAGGCAACAAACATTTACTAAGCCGAGCAAAAAGTAGTCACGTTGTCATGCGGACGATCTGTCACCGAGTGTAAGGTCCTGGCTCCTCTTATCCACGGCGGGTGGCGTTGATGGATTCCAGGTGTGCGCGGGAGGAGGCAGGACTCCGCCCAGCTCCAGACTCAGGCAGGTGAGGGAGGGAAGGAGCAACACACGAGGCAGGAAACACAGGGATCATGACAGATTTTTACTGGTTAACGGCCACCGGGGGCACTCTGTAGCAGTAAACGCAAAAGTGAAACAGACGTGGGCAAAGATTATGCCCTGAAGAACACAAGTTTTGCACATTATGGAAAACACACGAAGAAATACAGATGATGCAGCTTTTAAGATAAAGACAATGGATCTGGCATCAAAGAAGGAAATAGAGCCACTGCACGTCCACGGGACATTAAGGAGTCGATGGTGTGACGTTGGAGGGCGCAGCGGGAAGAACTTAGTCAATGTACAAAGACGTCAAAAGCTTTCAGAGGAAATAAAAGGCCCGTGTTGCCGCTGTTTTATTTTCCAAACATGCAGGTATGTTGGTGCAGATTTTCAGGCACAGTTTGAAAAAAGCGTATCTTATATTAAAACTCAAAAAATCCCTCTGTTCTGTGTAAATTTCTCTTGTTGCAACACATTTGTAACATGTGGCTTATATTCAAGTGCGGTCTATATATGTATAAAATGTATTTATTTCTTTTTATTTAACTATATCAGGTATGCAGGCGTGCTCAATAGTCCAAAATGTACTTATTCATTCAGCTCCTAATGGGCGCTTTCACACCTGTTAGCATCCTGGCTAGCTCTATTGTTTTCTTTGTTTCCTCTGTTTGCTTTGGGTCTGAGGATGGAGTTACAGATCGTGGAAACATGACGTCTAAGGCCTCCATTTCTGCTCCAAGATGGATTGTCTTTCTGAACAAAAGTTGCCTCTTTAACTCCACTCTCAAACCATTTCTTTTCTTTGCCTCTTTCACATTACACATCTGAAAGTGCACGACTGGACGCCACACCCCGCTCCAATACATAAATCATTACCAGAAATAATTTTAATCATTGCCTGCAAGACATAGCAGCCGCGCAGTGAGTTCTTCTGCATATTGCATGAGGAAACACTGGGAAAAAACGAGGGGAAATCTCATCAGCCTGAAGGCAACACAAGTTTTTTACATTTTTACAGTCACTGGATCGTTTAGTGAGGCGTAAGTTTCTGATCTAGTGAGCTGTAAACGCCGTTTTGGAACAGTTATGGCCAAGACGCATTAGCAGTAGTGGAGGTTGTGCTAATATAAGGTAAAGCCAGTTGCACTTACATGTATCAGTAAAACAAACTCGATATAGCAACAGCACTCAAAACATGTCACTGCAGAACTTTTTTGTGAGGTGTCCAGGTGCTACAGAAGCTCTGAGTGACAAGCAATAAATAAATAAATAAATAAATAAATAAATACAAAATAAATAAATAAATAAATAATAATCATAATAATCATAATAATCATAATAATCATAATAATCATAATAATAATAACACTTGCAGAACCTTTTTTTCTTTTTTTTTTGCAGAACAGAAAATTAAATAAATAAATAAACACACAAACAAACAAATAAATACATAAATAAATCAAATACATATTTTTAAAAAGTAAATAAAAGACAAGATTTTTTTTTTTGAGATGTTGATGCAAAAAAAAAAAAAAAAAAAAAAAAAAAAAAAAAAAAAGCCTGTAAGTTCTCACTGGAGGGAAAAGGACTTGGAAAATGGAAACCAAATGATGGAGCAATTTTTTTCCTGCTTGCTGCTCAGGGCTTCCGTAGACAGGAAAGTGGTATTATTGATAACATATAAATCTATCTTACATTTACTCAATACAGGTGTTTATCTTACTAAAAAAATACCTTGAAGAAAATGTGTTCTTTCCACAGACATGACCTGTAACTTCACGGACCTGTTTGGGGAGCGTAAGTTGTATTTTAAATGTACTATGTAAATAAAAAAAACAAACTGAATACTGTGGAACCATGTGCAGATGGAACCTCCACCCAAAAAAGTGACATTGTTCATCTTTAAACTGTAAATAATACTCTGCAAACATTTTCTCATGTATTTGAACATAATCTGTCCTGCCTTAGTACACATATATAAGTCAAAATAACCCTGCTGTGTTCTGTCTGCATCTAATTCTAAAGCTTTTTTTTTTATTGTTAGATAGTCAGGAATGCACATTAGCATGCTTTATCATCACGGTAAAACTCCACTTGTTGTCCAAAGGGCTTATAAACTCATCATGGTGAATGATTAGGATGGTCAGAGTGCATAAAGTCGTGAATTATGGACCACTGCATTTACACATATGAAAATTAGGTGTAAATGTAAATGTATGTGTCAGTACCACTAAATACAAGCATTGTTTCCTGCAAAACACACACACAAAAATCAAGCAAAGGTAGTGAGCGTGCACAATTATTCAAGCCATTATATAATTTTGTATCAATTTATAATAAAGTGAAACTGCTCTAGGACTGTGCTTATCTCATTTTCATGTCTCATTTCTTTCAAGTGCCCATCAAAATGACCCGTTTTTTTCATGACCCACACTTTTGTGTCACTTTTCTATCTTTGAAATTTAAATACCAGCCGCACATCGTAGTTGGATCCTTTTGCCGCAGCTCTCTCCAGACACTGAAATTACTTATTGTTAGCAAAGTTCAATATACGAAGCATGAATCTGGTAATGCTAATGCTTATGCCCTTTATACTGTAATTTCAGATGAATGTGATCAGGCCAAAGTTGTGACCTTTTGCTTAGGTGTGCTATGTGCGCCGGCGAGCGTAAGATTGGTGAGATTGGATCGGTCCATTTATATGCACCGCCCTCACACACGGACTATTCCCTTTGGGCTAAACACAGCCTCTATATGTAAACCTGCAACATGTATTTCACAGCAATCCCACTTTATCTGACGCCACCTGCTTTAAAAATGCTTACAACACGCTATTTCTTCAATCTAATAGGATTTTTACAGCCCAACTCTAATAGAGACAAAATATGGTTTAGACATAAATTTATACACTGCAAATGAGCGTATAGGAATGTGCATATAAATGTGTTTTTCTAAGCCACTGAGATAAACAAGTCTATATATTTGTAAAAAGAAATATGGGTATTATTATTCAAGCATGAGATTCATATCAGGGACTGTCATCTTGGTAGAAAGCATTGTTCTCTGTTTGTTCTTTGACGTTTGCAGTCGACATAAAAGAGGCGTTGTTTTATATCTACATAACTATAAAAAGAATAATCTATTGCATTTGAATATTTTTCTTTTGATCCTGGGAATTCTCCAGGGATGTACAGTAGGCCAAGAAAAAATCCTGGACACGGTCAGCTCTGCGTGATTGGACAGGGACGGGATGTTTAGCATGGGTGGCAGAGTGGTTAGCAGCTAGCGCCAGTCAGTGCAGGTGCCTCGGGTTCAATGAATGTTTCTCTGAGTTGAGTCTATGTCTGTTTACTTGCCGCTGTAAGAAATGCACATAATTTGGTACTTTTCAGTTACTAAGCCGAGAGTATGCACCGGAATATATATATGTACTATGTGTACTGTGGTCCCTTGTTTATCGCGGGGTTACGTTCTAAAAATAACCCACAATAGGTGAAGTAGTCAGCTTTATTTTTTACAGTTATTATATGCACTGACTGGCCAAAAACAAAGTCGCCACCAAAAAAAAAAAAAAAGGTCATACACTCTAATATTTGGCATTGTTTCGATAAACTTCTGCAATGTCACAAGATTTATTTCCATCTAGTCTTACATTAATTTTTCACCAAGATGTTGCATTGATGATGGTCGAGTCTGACGCTGCACAAAGCTTCTCCAGCACAAAGATTCTCAGTGGGGTTAAGGTCTGGACTCTGTGGAGGCTCCATGTGTGAAAATGAGTCTCATGCTCCTGAACCTCTGTCACTATTTGAGCCCCATGAATCCTGCATTGTCGTCTTAGAATATAAAACCCACTCATGGAATAACCTGGTCATTCAGTAAATCCAGGTGTCAGCTGACCTCATTCTTTGAGCACAGACTGGTGCTGAACCTAGACCTGACCAACTGGAGGAGGCTCGGGCCTATTTGCTTAGTTAAATCCAGGTAGCAACTTTTTTTTTTGGCCGGGCAGTGTATGGTTTAAGGCTGTAAAACCCCTCACCACACACTTTATACACTTTTATCAGACAAACATACAGCACTTCAGAGTCACACTGAGATCCAACATTTATGTAAATTTGTCTGACACATTCTGTACTGTACAGGAGACACGGAGGAGACTGATGGACAATGGTCTACAGTCCCTCAGCCAATCAGGACGCAGAAACACAATGGTCTACAGTCCCTCAGCCAATCAGGACGCAGAACACAATGGTCTACAGTCCCTCAGCCAATCAGGACGCAGAACACAATGGTCTACAGTCCCTCAGCCAATCAGGACGCAGAACACAATGGTCTACAGTCCCTCAGCCAATCAGGACGCAGAACACAATGGTCTACAGTCCCTCAGCCAATCAGGACGCAGAACACAGTACAGTTTCATACACTGTAAAAAAAGATTGCAAAATTGCACTCAAAAAATCAGCGAAACAGTAAGACCGCGAAAGATGCGAAATAATATATAATGAGGGACAACTTTATACCCATAATTATAGTTCATGTCAGATCACTGCTGGACACTGCCTTATATCTGTCTGAAGGGAGGAGCTAATTACACTGAAACTGCAACTACTACGACTACTAAGCACCTATTTGTTTACAGTTTCTGTTTGTTGGCTAGTTCTATTGAACTGTGAACTGAGCCTGAGTCATATTTGGGCAAAGTTGTTCAGGCCCCTACAGGCACAGTTCACACTTAGTGTAGCTCAATAGACCGAGCAAACAAACAGAAACTGTGAACAAACAGGTGTGTTAGTTTCAGTGTCATTAGCTCCTCCCTTCAGACAGATATAAGGCCGTGTCCAGCAGTAATCTGACCAGACTGAAGAAGAGAGACTTGGATGAGCAGCCAAACGTCTTCACTCCTACAACTTTTTGTCTGATTCTTTAGCTATGGCTCACACCAGGACAACTGAGGGATTACACAGACATCTTTGCTTCTATCATATGATCCAAAAAGAAACACTTGGAAAAAACATATCTACAACTTAACCTCATAGCGTCGGATGCTATCACCGCCGATAGACTCGTGCTTGTAGACTTTCCATTACCGTAACTCCGCAACCGATTGAACTTCATGTAAATTCAAACGGTATCTCAAAGCAGAGGCATGAGGCTCTTTAAATATGTTACTGTCATTACAGTAATGTGCTTATGTCGTCCCACGAAGACGAACATTCAGTGCCGCCGGGATTCTCCCAGTCAGTTATTTGATGCATCAAAGGAAAAATAAACATGGATATGTAAAATAGAGGTAGTTGTGTGAAAAAAGGCAAAAGTACATGCTGATACTTCCTTTAACATGATTTTTATGGCTAAAAATAGAAAAAAAGTCTGGGCAAGATGGTCTATAATGTGCTCAGTCCTTAAAGAACCCCTCTGCTTTGAGACGCCGTTTGAATTTACACGAGAGCACGATTGGTTGCAGACTTACGGTAATGAAAAGTCCACAACCACGAGTCTATCGGTGGCAGTACCATCCGACGCTATAGGGTTAAAAACAGATTTAAAGCGGGTATGGACAAGTTGGAACTATTTATAGAGACTTTTCAGCTCAAGTTGTTTTAAATGTGCTATATAAGTAAAAATGAATTGAATTTCCAGCTAAATTAATCAACTGTTTGAGATTCCCTGACCTAACCCTGGAACACCCGAACCTGCTCCATGACGTCCTTCTGGTTTTACACAAGGTCTTTTTAGTGATGTTTGCTTATTTTAGAGAGAGTATTATTGTCAAGATCTCAGTCTGTCCCTGTGTCCTTGTCTGGAGCTGGTTGGAGACTCTGGCACCACCCATTACACACCTGCAGCCCATGAGCAATCAAGCCTCCACCTCTGGAGTTACAAAGGGACTGAGGATCCTCCACCCGTCACCAGATCGTCAGTGTGTCCTCCGTGGTACCACTTCCCCTTGGCTCAGTCTAGTTTTCGTAATTATGCTCATAGTACTCAGCTGTTTTTTCTCGGTTTTTTGCCAGATCCTGCTTCGTGGAACTACCCTGCGCCTCCGCCTCCGACCCAGCTCTCCACAAACGATCAGCCTACGACCCCGCTCTCTACTAACTGCTCCATCTACCAACATTCACATTTTTTCCTCGTTTGAAATCAACTCTATCAAACTTTTACCCCGAGTCTGTATCTTTGAGTCCCCAAGTTACGACAATTAGTCCTTGTTTGGGTAACTTAGAAATTCTGCAGCAATGGTAGTTACATTTTTGACCTGGTTTAGTTTAAACATGGTATAGTCCTGTTATAAACCTCATTTAGTTGTGGTGAAATACAGACAAACCTTTTTTAGCTGGTACTTGGAGTGACAAGTTTGACCCTGATCTAGTCCATATATATTTCACATTAAATCAAAAATAACGTTGTATTTAAGAATAAGACGCTAACAGTGGGAGGAATAGTCTGTAGAAAATCCCTATAAGGACCTGCAAATGAAGGATATGAGCTGCTCCCTGCAAAAAGGCGGCGTATGTAAACAGGATAAACGTCTTCGACTCTCGCCCACACAAACACACACACAAACACACACACACACACACACACACAAACACACAAAACACACACGCACACACTTACAGAGGTACAATCGTGCGGACCAGTGCACGACCTTGAGCTCGTTCACAAGGACACTCCCATTGATCTGACTGTGGAGGAGGAGGTGGATGTGGGAGCAGGCGGGAGGAGACCGGGGAACATGTCTGAATCAAATAAAGCGTGAATTTATAACAGCAAATATTTTTAAACGGCGCTTTTACAACTCCGAGGCTCTCAAAGAACTTTATATCAAGAAGCCACGCACCTATCCACACACCAGTTACACAGACACAGGTGAAGTGTCTTGCCCAAGGACACAATGGCAGTATTCATCGGTGGGAGCTGGAATCATTCCTCCAACTTGTGAATCAGTGAATAAACGCTCTACCAACCGAGCGGCTATCGTTGTAGGTTTTATAGTAGTAAGAGTAGTAGTACTAGTAGAAGTAGTAGCCATGGTGGTGGTAGCAGTAGTTGCAATTATAGTAGTACTAGTGGTAGTGGTGGTGGTGGTAGTAGTAGCAGTAGTTGTAGTTATAGTAGTACTAGTGGTAGTGGTGGTGGTGGTAGTAGTAGCAGTAGTTGTTGTAGTAGTAGTAATAGTTGTAACAGTAGTAGTAGTAGTAGTCATGGTGGTGGTGGTAGTACTTGTAGTTATAGTAGTAGTAGTAGTACTAGTGGTAGTGGTATAGTAGTAGCAGTAGTAGTAGTTGTAGTAGTCATGGGGGTGGTGGTAGTAGGTGTAGTTATAGTAGTTGTAGTAGTCATGGTGGTGGTAGTAGTAGTAGTATAGTAGTAGTTGTTGTTGTTGTAGTAGTACTAATGGTAGTAGCATTAGTAGTAGTAGTAGTAGTAGTAGTAGTAGTAGTAGTAGTAGTAGTAGTAGTCGTGGTGGTGGTAGTTGTAATTATAGTAGTTGTAGTAGTCATGGTGGTGGTAGTAGTAGGTGTAGTAGCAGTAATGGTAGTGGTGGTGGTGGTAATAATAGTAGTTGTAGTAGTAGTAGTAATAGTAGTAGCATTAGTAGTAGTAGTAGTAGTTGTAGTAGGCATGGTGGTGGTGGTAGTAGTTGTAGTATAGTAGTAATTGTTGTAGTAGTAGTAATAGTAGTAGCATTAGTAGTAGTAGTCATGGTTGTGGTGGTAGTAGTTGTAATTATAGTAGCAGTAGTAGTAGTTGTAGTAGTCATGGTGGTGGTAGTAGTAGGTGTAGTTATAGTAGTAGTAGCAGTAATGGTAGTGGTGGTGGTGGTAATAGTAGTAGTATAGTAGTAGTTGTTGTAGTAGTAGTAATAGTAGTAGCATTAGTAGTAGTAGTAGTTGTAGTAGGCATGGTGGTAGTGGTAGTAATTGTAGTTTTAATAGTAGTAGTAGTAGTTTCAAGTGTTCATAGCAGTTGTAGTAGTAGTTCAGTTAACTTACATAAAGCTAAAAAAGTACATGACTGCACAGTACTCCAGAAGAACACACACACTGAGGTCTGTGTGTATTTATATATGGAATGTTGCACAGTTTTGTATTAAACTTATTCATCTCCATGGAGACACACTGGTGACACGAACCACCACAGTTCCAGGTCAGATCTGTGGAGAAGCACCTCCGCTCACACTAAGAACGCATATTTTTGTCCTCCATTAATCACATAATCAAAGAACTAAATAAGTGGATTTAATGTCATACCGCTGCAATAAAATCTCCATGGAGACAGCACACGAGAAAAGTTACATAATGCACCTTTAATGTAGAGACTTCACTTCCTTCCTTATGTCTGAATCTTTGGAAAAAAAAATGAATTAATTACATCAGACATCTTGTATCTTGGCCTGACTTCATCCCAATCCTCAAATCATGTTAATTTGGTAAAAACTAACATCTGTATTAGGTTAGAGCTGAGAGCATCCGCCCACAGACCACACGGTGACGTAGCACAGGGACAGAACCGGTGACTCACTCCACACAAATACATGCAAATACACACTCCCGGTTCATTTGTTTGGGTTTATAAAGAGAACGATGCAGCTGGAGGGGAGAGGGTGGTAATCTTATATCCGGACAAAATGGGGAAATGGGATGATAAATGTCAAAATAATAAGTAGAAAGAGTTATGTAACAAAGCTGCACTGTGGATTAGTGAGAATACACTGGAGAAAAAATAAAAACAGAGAAGCTGCTGTGCATTTTGTGTCCAAATTTTGTCAAAATAAGTTTAAAACGGCACTAAATGACAATAACACATGTTTTCAAAAGCACATAATCAAGTGCAGTCGTGCTTCACTATATCGCGGTTCACCTTTTGTGGTCTCGCTGTTTTGCAGATTGTTTTTTTTTTTGTTGTGCAATTTCAAAATCGTCTGAACGTGCATTGTGTTCTGCGTCCTGATTGGCTGAAGGACTGTAGACCATTGTGTTCTGCGTCCTGATTGGCTGAGGGACTGTAGACCATTGTGTTCTGCGTCCTGATTGGCTGAGGGACTGTAGACCATTGTGTTCTGCGTCCTGATTGGCTGAGGGACTGTAGACCCATGTGTTCTGCGTCCTGATTGGCTGAGGGACTGTAGACCATTGTCCATCAGTCTCCTCCGTGTCTCCTGTACAGTACAGAATGTGTCAGACAAATTTACATAAATGTTGGATCGCAGTGTGACTCTGAAGTGCTGTATTTTTGCAAGTTTTCTCCCCGACAAAACCCCACAATGTCGATGAAACGTTCTGCACCGACAAAGGCACCGACGAAGGTTTGAACTTTGACAGAGTTTAAACAAGAGAGAAAATGTGAGTTTTACAGCCAAGAAACATATAGAATAATTGTAAAATATAAAGCTGACAACTTCGCGGATTTTGTCTATTGTGGGTTATTTTTTAAATTTTGGTGTTTTTATTTCACTATTGTGTCCGCAACTCAAGATATGAACATTAATAACAGACAGATCAAGCATAACTCGAATAATCCTACAGGACATTTAAACACTGGTCTGATCTTTGTGAATTTCCAAACCAAAGGATACAGTGCGGGAGTCTAAAACAAACTGAGAGAGCTGTCGTGGAGACATCTTTACGTTGGTAAGCCGAGTCTTTGAAAAGCCAGGCTGGACCTCATTACTGTTAATCTCAGTAGATGTTGCAGATGAAAGATTACTGCAGATCTCTTTACCTCTGTGCTGACGTCTGCGGTGTCAAATCTACAATAAAAAGTGTTTAATTCATTAATACAATCGAGAAAGTAAATATGCAGGAGGTGTGTATGATTGTACTGTGTTTATACCTTTTGCCTTTTTGTCATAGACTGTATATATAAATGGACGTAGCTAACCTGCTAGCTTCCGGTTCCATCGACTCTGGCTCCAATTCACTTTATAATGAAAAATTGTGGCCTCTGTCTCTGTAATTGCTGCTGTCAGACTCAATATTTTGGTCTTAAAATGTTTGTATTAACCCTCTACATGATCCTGGGGTTTTTATTTCACTATCGTGTCCTCAACTCAAGACATGAACATTAATAAGAGACAAATCAGCTGCTTTCTTTCCCTGAGATCGCTCTCGCTAGCATTAGCAACAGGTTTGTTTGAAAGCATTGCTAAGAGCTCGCCACCAGCCAAAACAGCGGTGTAGGCGGGAAGGGGCGTTACCTTCGACAGTCTCGCTCAGGATTGGCTCTTTGGTTGCTATGATACTCATGGTTGGACTTCCTAATAAGGAAGTCCGACCAGTCTGTGCTTCGGAGGGAATCTACAGTGTAAAGAATCATGGAAATAAAGAAGAAACATACATGAAAAAGTGTGTCCAAACTTTTGACGGGTCGTGTGTTATTCGTGTCAACAGTCAGAACATCTTATCTCCCACTTCCGATCTCTAAATGTTATGTAAATATCCTTTCTGTTGGCCTGTAACCTCTTCTCAAAGCCCACAGAATGCCCCCCGCTATGCCCTGTTCTTCTAGTGTCAATAAAAGCACAAAGATTCGCTATAATCCTTTTTGGACATGTGAGCAGTGTGGTGATGTATGGATTGCATCAGTTCGAAGCTTCACAGCCGATATGTCACGGTTCTTTCAGCATCTCTCCACGCTGACAGCTGATCTGAAGCTTTTTATGTCAACAGGAAACACGGGAATTTGGACAGTCACATGACCAACCCTGTCAAACCAGGAAGAGAAAACTAACTGCAGCCAATGTTCACTTTAGACGAGGTTTATTGATCCACAACGGAAATTATTTGGGCTGAGTAATTCACACATCACAATATAAAATAATAAGAAAGAGCAAAAAAAAAAAAAAAAAACTATAGTAAAAGCCAAAAGTTAAATCTGTCAACTGGACAAAAATAATAATAAAAATACTAATATATACAAAATAATAGTCACACGACCAGGAAAACCAGATCTAGCTGCAGATGATATTCACATAATCAGTCAGTTGTGTTATTTTGCATGGAGCTGCTGATCTTGACAGTAAATAAGTTCTATATGGACTACTGAGCCGTTTTAAAGTCTCCAGAGAATCGGTGCAGTGTGGACTTGTTGGTCACAGGAGCATAGCACGTTTTTCACAGATCAAACTACTTTATATCATCTTTAGCAACAAAACTTTACTCAAATTCTCCCTTAAATGAACCTGCTTAACCAGAAGTGCTGCCATGACAAACATAAGTGGAGGTTTGGGACCATTGACTGCAGAGTAAAGTTCCAATGCGTCACATCCATAAACTGTATATATAAATGTAACTGTATTACATTTACCCGCTCTACATGATTCTGGTATTTTCATTTCGCTATTGTGTGAAGGTATGAACATTAATATGAGACAAACCAGGTGTCTTCTGTCCCGCTAGCACAGGGGTCTCCAACCTTTTTTCTCCTGTGAGCTGCCTTTACAAAACAACAATGACAGAGAGATGCTAATTTTAGCGGATGCAAGAAATTGAGTAAATATTGGTGTCATGGCAAGTCTTAGATGGGTACAGTTAGATGCCTATAAAACAGACCATTATCCATTTATTAGTCCCCAAAGTTCAGCATCAAAATGATACATTTACAATGGTAATTAATCACATTTTTGTTACAGTACAATACAAATAAGTCAGAAATCCTTTGAGCTGCTTGGAAGGGGTTGGAGAGATACCGATAATTCCCAAGCTACAGGTTTGAGACCGCTGCGTTAGCGTTAGCAACAGGCTTGATTGACAGCGTTGCTAAGCTCCTGCTCTCTGCTAAACCAGTGGTGCAGATGGGAAGGGGCGTTACTAGGGCTGGGTATCACCAAGAAGCTGCCGATACGATACGTATCTCGATACACAGTCCACGATACGATACGTATCTCGATACAGTGCCATTTCGATACGATACGATTCGATACAATATATTTCAAATCGATACGATACGATTCAGAAAAAAATAAAGGCCTTCAACCTTACTTACATGGTCAACCCAATTTTCACAAAAAAAAAAACAAACATTAAATGGTGCATTTATCTTCCATTTATTGAAGATTAAAAAACACAATGAAGTGCTTTTTGATTAATGCATGTTTCTAACTAGACGGAGAAAGGCAGTTGAAAGATTTTTTCGGACATTTTCGTTTCTCTTGCTTCTCGCTTCTCTTCACCCGTAAAGAGTAACGTCTGGGGGGAATATCGATATCGATACTAGGAAACAAAGAATCGATACCGTATCGATTTTAATAATATCGATATATATCGGTGTATCGATATTTTAGCACACCCCTAGGCGTTACCTTCAACAACCTTGCTCTGGATTGGCTTTTTGGTTGCTATGGTACTCATGGTCAGAATTCGAAATATGGCAATCGACGTCAAATTGGTCGCTGTACCTGCTCTAGCCTCAGTGAGCTTCATTTGACTGGAGCCGAACGCTGTGGGTGACGTCGCGCTCACGTAGTCCACTTAGTACAGTCTATGGTCACATCCGAAAAAACAAAAACATAATGGAGACAGGTTAATTTACGATAGCTACATGATTAAGTGGGTTAGGTTTAGGTTTAAGGTTGGGAGTCTATAATCGAGCGTTAAACCAAACCAGATGTGGAGTTAGTGTAGCCAGACCTGTCTCGATTGCGGGGTTTTTATATCTTTGTGGGGACTAAAATCAGTACTCACTTAATAAGAACCTGCCTTCCTGGAAAAGCACAAAAACCCAGTGTTTATGGGCGGGTGTGTGTGCGTGTACATGTGTGTTCTGGGGAATACAGCAGGACCACAGTGACTCATGCTCCCACAGTGAGGAGCTGTCAGACACTCATTTACATTGGACCCATAAAAAAGCCGGGTCATCGGGTTTACACTGCTGGTTAAAACCTCCCCTGAGAATTATTGAATATTTCTGTAAAAATAACACACAAACATTTAAGTGATTTATTCATCAGATTTATTTTGTATGCTATCCATAGACCGTATATATAAATGGACATAGCTAACCCGCTAGCCGCCGCGGTCCACATTAGAAAACTGTGGCCTCTCGGTCTGTAACTGCTGCTGTCTTAAAATGTTTGTATTAACCCGCTCTACATGATCCTGGTGTTTTTAATTCGCTATTGTGCCTGTAAATCATAATATGAACATTAATAGCAGAAAAATCAAGCACCTTCTTTCCCGGAAATTGCTCCCGCTAGCGTTAGCAACAGGTTTGATTGACAGCGTTGCTATGCCCACAGTAGAGGGCTTAGACGGGCATCACGGAGGACAACGCAGCGGGAGTCAGAGGAAGACCAAAGACTGCTGGGAAGCCTGGATGGGTTTTGCTCTACTGCCACCTGCTGGTTACTCCACAAAGTCAACACAGGTACATTATTACTTTAAATGGTTTCATGGGCGCTGAATAAATGTTATAGGCATTAATAATAAAGGAACAGGCTCTGTGGTAAACATGTTTCCATCATGTTCTTGGGTGAGATGTTTCACCTTATGTACAGAATTTTCCGGACTATAAGTTGCACCGGGAGTATAAGTCGCACCAGCCAAAAATGCTTAAAAACACATATATTTCACATATAAATCACATCTGAGTATAAGTCGCACCCCCGGCCAAACTAAGAAAAAAAGTGCGACTTATACTCAGATGCGATTTATATGTGAAAATACAGTACGTGTGTAAGTAAAAGGCCAGTGGTCAAAAGCGCCGATGGCATATCTTAGCATCCTAGTTTTGTCATTCTACCTTAGCGCAGATGTAGCTACAAAGAGGTTTGCCAAGGTTATATAGCTAATAAAATGTATTATCACTTGCTTATTTACTATTACACACCTATCCAGTAATATTTTGGTTAAACGTGTCCCTATAGCAGATTTATCCATCTATCTTAGTGCATGTCACAGATTTTAATGATTCTCAAATTCTGATTTAATTTGGTGGGATAACGCCTGTTGCAAATATAAATTATAGTTTTACACCAATCAAGAAGTTGTTTGAGAAGAAAAGCTGAAAAACATGTTGAAAATTGCAGGAAGTAGAGAGTTTTATTTTAGAAAGTGCCATATTGACGACATCTCACTGGGAGAATTGGGAGAAACTGGGAGAAACTTTTTTTTTTTTTTTTTTTTTTTTTTTTTTTTACATTGTTTCAACAAAATAAATGTGTTTTTCTTATCTTATTATTTTCTTTGTCAAATAATAATCCGTGTTTACATTAGAGGAGTTTGACCCAGTGTATCTCATGGTTGCTATGGTAACAGGTGATCAGTGTGATGTCATCAATTCCAACCAGGAAGTTAAATTCAAAACCTAAAAAAACTGCACAACTGGGAAAAAAACATTTAAAATCTTTGATCATTTTATATTATAGTGTTTTTTTTTTCTTTATTACAGTTTTCCCTCGCTATTTCGCGGTTCACCTTTATATTTTACATATTTTTTTAGAGCATGCTCTTTTTTACACTGTATGAACGTGCATTGTGTTCTGCATCCTGATTGGCTGAGGGACTGTAGACCATTGTGTTCTGCATCCTGATTGGCTGAATTACTGTAGACCATCTTGTTCTGCTTCCTGATTGGCTGAGGGATTGTAGACCATTGTGTTCTGCGTCCTGATTGGCTGAATTACTGTAGACAATTGTGTTCTGCGTCCTGATTGGCTGAGGGACTGTAGACCATTGTGTTCTGCGTCCTGATTGGCTGAGGGACTGTAGACCATTGTGTTCTGCGTTCTGTGTCAGACAAATTTACATAAATGTTGGATCGCAGTGTGACTCTGAAGTGCTGTATGTTTGCAAGTTTTCTCCCCGACAAAACCCACAATGTCGATGAAACGTTCTGCACCGACGAAGGTTTGAACTTTGAGAGAGTTTAAACAAGAGAGAAATGTGAGAAAATGTTAATGTCTGTGTGAGAAAAGTGTATAAAGTGTGTGGTGAGGGGTTTTACAGACAAGAAACATATAGAAGAATTGTAAAAAATAAAGCTGATTACTTGGATTACTGACTACATGGATTTTGCCTATTGCAGGTTATTTTTAGAACATAACCCCCGCGATAAACGAGGGATCACTGTATAACGATCTCCACCGCGTCGTAGTAAAATGAGTAGTACAACCTGTCACGGGCCCTTTAAGGCGTGAGTCTCATACCAGGATGTTCTACCTCTTCAGCGGCATATGGCACTTTCACGATCACATGACTGTTATGAATGGTTCTTAATGAATTAGCGTCTCTTCCAAACATTAGTCATTGTGATTACACTCCTCACCATTACACAGCCAAATGCTCGTGCGAGGTGGTCCAGAGCGGTGGGACAGGCTGGTGTACATGTCCCTGACAGGAGCCATCTGCCCAGCTCCTCCTGTCATTAGCTCCTCTCTCAGATCACTCCCAACACATATCACTGCGGCAATCTGTGTGTCTGCGCCCGGTGCCAAGCCCTGGGCACCACCAGCACACATCTGAACAGAACTGGAGGATGGTAGGACTGGAAGAAGAAGTAGTGGTAGTAGCAGTAGTAGTAGTAGTAGCAGTAGAAGTAGTAGTAGTGGTAGTTGTAAGTAGCAGAAGTAGTAATGGCAGCAGCAGTAGCAGCACACATGCACATCTGAACAGACCTGGAGGATGGTAGGACTGGAAGAAGAAGTAGTGGTAGTAGTAGCAGTAGTAGTAGTAGCAGCAGTAGTAGTAGAAGTAGTAGTAGTGGTAGTTGTAAGTAGCAGAAGTAGTAGTGGCGGCAGCAGTAGCAGCACACATGCACATCTGAACAGAACTGGAGGATGGTAGGACTGGAAGAAGAAGTAGTAGTAATAGCAATAGTAGCAGTCGTAGTAGAAGTAGTAGTAGTGGTAATTTTAAGTAGCAGAAGTAGTAGTGGCAGCAGCAGTAGCACACATGCACATTTGAACAGACCTGGAGGATGGTAGGACTGGACGTAGTAGAAGTAGGAGTAATACTAGTGATTAGTGGTAGTAGTGGTAGTTGTAAGTAGCAGAAGTAGCAGTAGCAACACACATGCACAATTGTGGTAGTAACATCAGTAGTAGGAGAAGAAGTAGTAAAAGTAGTAGTAGCAACAGTGGTAGTAGTAGTAATAGTAGTAGTGGTAGTAGTAGTAGTAGTAGTAGTAGTAGTAGCAGCATCACAGTGACCCACATGCACATCTGAACAGGGCTGTAGTAGTAGTAGTAGTAGTAGTAGTAGTAGTAGTAGTATTTAGTAGTCATAGTAGTAGTAGTAGTAGTAGGAGTAGTAGGAGTATGAGTAGAAGTAGTGGCTGAAGTAGTGGTTGTAGCAGGAGCAGTGCTGGTTGTAGTGGGAGCAGTAATGACAGTAGTAGTAGTAGCAATATTGGTAGTAGTAGTAGTAGTAGTAGTAGTAGTAGTAGTAGTAGTAGTAGTAGCAGCAGCAAAAGTGGTTGTAGCAGGAGCAGTAGTAGTAGTTGTAGTAATAGTAGTAGTGGTACACAGTAGTAGTAGTAGTGCTAGCAGCAGCACACAGCCCCACACATGCACATCACATCTGAAGGGCTGAAGTAGTAGTACTTGTAGTAGTAATAGATGTAGTGGTAGCAGTAATCCTAGTAGTAGTGGGGGCAGTAGCAGTAGTAGTAGCAGCAGCACACATGCACATCTGAGTGGGGCTGTTATTTACTGTAGTACCAGTATAAGTAGTAGTAGTAGTAGTAGTAGCAGTAGCAGTAGTAGTAGCAGTACACAGCAGCACACACTCACATCTGAACAGGACTCTGAGGGGCGGGGCTTTGGACTCCTCTGTCTGCTCCTCACACAGACCTGCCCATTCTCACTATGTAAATTATGTATGGATCTAATTAACAGTAATCCCATATGTTCACACAGTGGCAGCCGTACGTGTTGATTAGCATATGCATGAGAGATCCATGTAGTATTTGCTTTGTCACGACACATTATTGTATAGAACAAATGCTGGATGGCTGCTAATAAACCTATACATTCTACTGTATTAAATATATGTGAAACAGTGGTGTGGCGGCTTATGTACTTCACAGCAAGAACACTGCGTATATTTCTACCAAGTCGCTCTAAACATTGGGATATATTTGTTTATCATGAATTAAAAAATCTTTCAACAATGTACATTATATACTTAAGATGTTTAGTTTCATGTTTTAAATCCCCCTGTTCAGGAGCAATAAAAAAATATTTTAAATGTAAAGAGGAGGTATTTTACTTCTATGGGGTATTAAAGAGGAGGTATTTACTTCTACGGGGTATTAAATGTAACACATATTTATATCACCATGTTTCCTTTTATTGTTTTGGAAATGCTAAATTCACCAAAAAACAACATATTTTTATAAGTTTCACTTTCAGTTTTGATGCTCTGAGTCCCCCCTCGCTTTGCTCTCCACGCTAAGCCACTCCCCCTTTAGAGCGCTATTACAAAACAATGGGGCATGCATTTCGCTAATGAAAATACTGCACATCACACCAGGTTTGTGAAGTTGTAGGTACAGTTTTGTTTCATGTTTTTGTATATTTATGGTGAATTGTCGTGTGGGAGCATGGGCGATGGAGGCTTGTGGGCGGAGTCTTGTACAAATCTTACAACTAACCATAAGGAGGGTTTGAATAGGGCCGGGGAGAGATCACTAGATTACTCAAACATGCATGGATGACTCTAAAACCTCTTCAGACATGTTTTTGATGAGGGAGCAACATTATAACATGGGATAAAGTTAAAAAAAAATGATTTTGCCCTCTCTTTATACCCCCTCTTTAAGATGTTTCTCAGTCAATGAATCAATCTTTATTTGTGTAGCTACAACAGTGACATCTGAACATAGTGATTTCCATAAATGCAAAAAATATCCCATAATGTCTTTTCAAAACAATAATCATAAAACATCACAGTTTGTGCTAGTCCCAACCCAAGTCAAACCTCACTGGGTCCAAAAAGGCATCATCTGACTGAGAAAAATATTAAAACAGAATGTGCAAAGAAGAAGGAACATCAATTATCTCAAGTAAAAAACCCAAACCACCAAAAGATGATTACAAACGCCGAACCCCCTTCTCCCTTTCCAACTTCCACTACTTACTTCTCTTCCCCAACAAACTTCCATCCTCACGTCTCGAGTCATTGTCCCTGGTCGTCTTTCTGGCTTGTTTCTGTCATGATGCTCGCTCGCCCCTGTCCCGCGGCGGGAGGGGGAGCGGGAGAGTGAGGGATGTGCCTGTCGCCCGTGGAGACGAGGAGCAGCAGAGCCTGACGTGAACATACGCCACGAGAGCTCCCATTTACAACCGCTGCTAATGAACAACAAGCTAACTCCACGCACACACACATCTACGGGAAGCCATTTTCTCACCATGAAGTGTAAAAGTCAAGATGTGTAGTAATGGCCCTTTGGCGTGCAGTGATAAAAGAAGAAGAGGAGGAGGATGGAGGTGGAGTTTGTCGCGTGGCTCTATGGTTTCCAGTCTGGCATTAGCATATGGTTTCATTTTGCAACTTTTCTGGTAGGGTTTGGTCTCCATGGAGATGCTATCGCTTTCCTCAACATGGTTCACCTCTGCCGGCGACAAAGGATATCGTTTATCGTGATGAAAAGGGTTGACAGTAATCGTTTGTGGGACATTTTATATACCGTATTTTCCATAGTATAAGTCGCACTTTTTTTCATAGTTCGACTGATGTGACTTGTATGGGAAATCTGTTTTTTTCTTCATTTTTTTGGCTGGTGTGACTTATACTCCAGAAAATACGGTAATCGTGATAATCGCCAACAAAAATAGTCGTCATTATATCACCCGAATGTGCAGAAAAGAACAACTTATCCACAGAGGACTCAACAAGAGGGACAAAGGGGTCTGTTGTCAAGGGGCCCCAGGGTTTTAGGGGCCCAGAATTGGACTCTCTTCCTATTAATTTGTATTACAGGGAGCCATTTGAGGCTTATTCTCTGTTAAAGTTATAATTATTCATATTCATAACCATTATCGTTATATAATTGTTAATTACAATTATTTTGGACATGATTCACACAAAATCTCAGTATCGTCCCATGTCTAGTAGCTTTTTTGTCTTGTGATTTCTGAGGTTAAAGGGCCCATGTTACACACATTTTTTTTAAATCTATGTTATCAAAGTTACAAAGTTACCTGGAGTAATTTACACAAGTTTAACACACAAATCCTTCATATTTAGGCTGTGTTCTTCTCTCAAATCGGTAATACTCTGTTCTACTTTGTGATGTCATTAAGTGGTACTACAGGAAGAATAATTTGGATCATTTCAGCCCTGGATTTGACAAAATTTGAAGCTACAGCTACTGTTTTAGTCTTGTTGAAACTTCTTGGTGCACCAGAAAACATTGGAGATCATTTAAGTCTTGTCCAACAATCAGAAGGTTGGTGGTTCGAAACCCACTAATGACATTAACATAATCGGTTGAGCCTCGTGTATCGTAGAGTTCATCAGTTCAGTTCAGCTTGACTTTAATACTACCTCATGATGACATCACAAGGTGGAACAAAGCATTTTGAACATATGCGAATGAAACAAAACACAATTGCAGGTGTGTATTTGATGAGGAAACAACATTCTAACATGACTAAAATTTCACAGGAGTCAAGTGTGTGTAATATTGTGACATTTATACACTTTCAAAGCCTCATTCAGAGACATTTGTACATGTGCTACAGCCGTCCTGCCATAACTGTCGTCATGAGAACCATCAATCCCATCATGCAACACCTGTGTCAGCCTATTCCCATCTCACTGTTCTGAAATTCAAAACATGTGTAACATCAGAAACGTGTGATCCCTCATCATCTCTCGTACCATAAATGTGAACGTGTGAACTAAAGACTCTATAAAGAAGTGAAGAAAGTGAGTCTGACGTCACCCACAGCGTTCGGCTCCAGTCAAATGAAGCTCATCGAGGCTGGAGCAGTTATAGGGGCCAATTTGGAGCCAAGTTGCATCCATCCATTTTCTGGGTTGCGAGGGGCAGCAGTCTGAGCAGGGACTCCCAGACTTCCCCCACCCCAGACACGTCCTCCAGCTCCTCCGGTGGACCCCAAGGTGTTCCCAGGCCAGTCCAGAGACATAGTCCCTCCAGAGTGTCCTGAGTCTTCCCCAGGGCTTCCTCCCGGTGGGACATGCCCAGAACACCTCTCTAGGGAGGCATCCAGAGCAGCTGCCCAAGCCTCAGCTGACTCCTCTCAACATGTAGGAGCAGCGGCTCTACTCCAAGCTCATCCTATGTGACTGAGCTCCTCACCCTCATATCTAAAGGAGCGTCCGGTCTAGTCTTTTCGGTCATTACCCAGAGCTCATGGTCATAGGTGAGGGAAGGAACGTAGACTGACTGGTAAATCAAGAGCTTTGGCTTTCGACTCAGCTCCTTTTTCACCACCGATACAGCGACCGCATCACTGCAGACGCTGCACCGATCCAACTGTCAATCTCACGCTCCATCCTTCCCTCATCCTGAACAAGACCCTGAGATACTTGATCTCCTCCACTTGAGGCAGAGACTCACCACCCACCCGGAGAGGACAAACCACCTTTTTCCGGTCGAGAACCATGGCCTCAGATTTGGAGGAGCTGAGTTCCATATTTGGAAGTCCCACTGCAGAGTATCATAGCAACCAAAGAGCCAATGAGGAGCGAGGCTGTGATAAAAATGTAAGTATATACATGTTGTGTCTTTAAAGCATTTGATCTGTGTCAGTCTGTCAGACCCAGACTAGACATGAACCTGTGTGAAGCCTCTGTCTCCATCCTCCATGTCCTCAGGTGTCAAAGTTCATTATCTCATGGTTGTTACCGCTTTGAAATGTATGTAGCTTTGTCATTGTGGTATAAATACTCAGCGCTCATATGCTCCGGAGGAGGGAGAAGGGGAGACTTGGGGGGACGGGAGGCTACCAGTCTGTGGCCAGGGCAGGCCCTGTATCTGCTGTAATAAAGAATAAACCTTTTTTTTGTATTTAAAAACTCACTGGGATAAGCAAATGGATTACTTTTCATCTAGAATTGTATTTTTTTTCTACAACAGAGGTTACTGAAAGTAGAAAGAAGTTAGCAAGGCTGTCAATCAAACCTGTTAATGCTGGTGGGAGCGACCTCGGTGAAAGATTTGTCAGATATTAATGTTCATATCTTGATTTATGAACAAAATAACTAAACAAAAAACACCAGAATCATGTTAAAGTGGGTCAATACGGACATTTTCAGGCCAAAATGACGAGTCTGACAGCAGCAGTTACAGAGAGAGGGGCCACAGTTTTTCAATGTAAAGTGAATTGGAGCCAGAGTCGATGGAGCCAGAAGTGCACCCATGCTCACTTTCTATTTGGAACGCGACGGCTAACAGGTTAGCTCTGTCCTTTTATATTTATACACTCTGTGGTGTGAACATGATTGTCTCTGTCTCCTCTGTCCTCGTTTAAACATGTCTGTGTGAATAATTACCAGTATCTTCCTAAAAAATCAAACAGCTGGTCGTATCACACGTCTGACATGAGTAACACGGGTTTGAATGGACTCCACCAAAACGTCTCCAGGCTGCTTTGATCCACATCTCACCACACGATTATTCATATCTGTGTTTGGAGGTTTTAAACTGAAGTGTGAGTGTGTGGACTGAAGTGAACACTGCTCTCGTGCCCTGGTGCATGTGGCAGTACTTAATTAATTTATGCATGATGCTTTTAAATCCCAAATAGTATTACCAACTGTCATTTTTAATTGGTAAATGAAGCTTAAGTGTCTCTTCAACCCCCACATATGCTGTCAGTGAATGAACATTGACTCGGGGATCAAATGCAGTGACACCGTAGTGTCTCTGCAAAATAACTCAAAACTAAACTAAACTTACAATAAGTTAAATGGACGGTGTCAACTTCTGCTGATCTGTTGGTCTTTTGATGAAGGAAATTTGCTGTTACTGTAGAGAGGGATTTCAAACCTGGATGGGGTTATTTTTTATTATTATTTTACTTTTTATTTTAAATTTATTTATATATATTTTAAATTGTATATATAATCCTATTGTCTGTTAGGCATGATTTTTGTATATTATTATTATTATTATTATTATTATTATTATTATTATTATTATTATTATTATTATTATTATTATTATTATTATCATTATTATTATTATTACATATGTACATTTTTTATCCTTATTTATTGTTATTGTTTATTTATTCTTTTTCTTTCCCATTAAAAAGGGATCTCGGGGAAAACAGTTGGGAGGTGTGATCTCAACACTTAATTAAAAAAGTTTTTATTTCCTTGAACCAGAACGTAATGCTGGTGCGCTGTTAGCATGCCAGTTGTCCGCTGTGTTCTTTGAAAGTCTTAAAACATGCAAAAAACTCACGTGGCCAAACCTCCTTGTCAAAGCCTGATCTCGTCAGATCTCAGACTCTAAGCGAGGCCGGGTCTGGTTAGTTCTTGGATGGGAGACTACAGAGAATATCAGGCGCCACGGTGGGGTGGCAGTGGCAGCAACTGTGTTTGTGTCATCGGGCAAGACACTTCACCCCATTGTCTAGTGTGAAAGTGGTGTGTGTGTGTAAGTGCGGGTTGAACTAGTGTCCCACCATCGAGGGTGGAGTGAAGGAATAAATGAAAATGCATGAAGTGACTTTGCATGTCTGAAAAAAAAAGCATTATTTATTTATTTATTTATTTATTTATTTATTTATTTATTTATTTATTTATTTATTTTATTTATTTATTTATTTATTTATTTATTTATTTATTTATTTATTTATTTATTTATTTATTTATTTATTTATTTATTTATTTTTATTTATTTTATATTTTGTTAGAGGAAAAAAACAATGGTCAAAAATGTGTTTATTAAGTCTGAGCATAAGGACGAGACAGTATATACATGGTTGTCGGAAAGGACGATGCAGGGTCTTTGTTGTAGTATGTACCCCGCGGTTGCAAGGGGCAGTGAGGGCCTTTATAGCCGCTTGCAGCTTTAACAATATTTGTCATAATCATCTAAATGTATTTACTGGTATTGTCTGCAAATGAGTGCGTCTACCCTCTAATCCAATCAAAAGATTCATTCATTGTCATTTCAACAGCTGGTTCCTGTTGCCTCCTCCAGCCCGTCCTAAACCGTCCCCAGTGCAGATGCAAGTGTAGGTTAATTAGCAGGAAGAATATGGTCTGGCTCCCGACTCTGGAGACAAACAGGAAGTCCGCGGTCTCCTTGGCTCTGTCCACTCTGCAGCTGGTGATGGCAGGACCCCACTTAGACCCCCTTACACCAGACACACATATGTACACACAGATATACACACAGAGATCTGACCGGATGGTAAATGGATGACGGGAGAGCTCTGACTGTCCCAGAGAAGGACTTGGCCTGGATGACATTAATTACAGCTTCTTTGATGGCGCTTATGAGACCAGATGCATAGAGCAACATCAGGAGGGTAGTGATAAAGTAGATTGTTCAAAGTATTAAACGTCTGATTGTCTGGAAGTTTGCTATCATTTTGTTGTAGAGATTTTTGCCTTCCTAAAATGTTCTAGACTCGTTGGCTTCAATACAACAACTGTGAGGTCTTCTTTCTGGTCACTGACTCAATGCGATCCATGTGCTGGAGCAGTACCAAACAGTAAAAGTGAGGTTACAAGCATAGACTGTATATATAAATAGACATATGCTACATGCTAGCTGCCATTTTCCAACTAGGAAGTGATCGTGAGCGTGCTTCCAACTCCATCGAGTCTGGCTTCAATTCACTTTACATTAGAAAATGATCTCTCCCCTCTCTCTGTAACTGCTGCTGTCAAACTCTTCATTTTGGTTTTAAATGTTCGTATTAACCCCGCTCTACATGATCCCTAGCGTTAGCAACAGGTTTGATTGACAGCGTTGCTAAGCACACGCTCCCTGCTAAACCAGTGGTGTGGGGGGAAAGCAGCGTTACCTTCAACAACCTCGCTTCAGATTGGCTCTTTGGTTGCTACGATACTCACGGTTGGAATACCTAATATAGAAATTGGCTCTAAATTAGCCACTATACCTGCTCTAGCATCTATGAGCTTCATTTGACTGGAGCTGAAGGCTGTGGGTGACGTCACACTCACTTAGTCCACTTCTTTATACAGTCTATAACAAGGGTGTCCAAATGTTTCTCATTAAGGGCCACATATAAAAACACAGACAAAGCTGAGGGCCGATTGAGGGCCACAGACTCGTCGCAAATACAGTGAATGCTTCAAATCTGCGTTATTATTACGTTATTATTAAGTTAGACCACCAGACCACCCACCTTTGTTCATGCTACAATCCTCAGTGGGACACATTAAATATAATTTCAGAAATGTACAGTAAAAAGTACTGTTTAAGGTAATATGAGCCAATTCACCTGGAAGCTTAAGGGCCAAGAAAAATTGGTCTGAGCGCCGCATTTTGCCCCCGGGCCACAGTTTGGGCATGCCTGGTCTATGGTTACAAGCAAGGTTTTTTGGAAAGGTTCCAAGGAAAAACCCCATATACGAGTCTCGGTTTAGCTGCTAAAATCTGTAACTGAAGCAGGGTGATGAATGTTAATTAATCCGCATCTCTTTACACTAACAACTCAATCACTTCCAGCCTGACAGTAAAATCCATTTGGAGTAATCAATGGCATAAACGCATATGCAAATAAGGTCAAAATGTCATGACTTCTCACGACATCGATCATGAAGACATCGTGGGAGGTTCTTGGTCTTTGACTCGTTTCACTTTTAGCCTTGGTGTAAAATGGCGATAAAACTGGCTCTGCTCTATATTCATAATTATGTTATCCAAGGAAATAATTTTGGGGCAGAATCAGTGTTATTTTGAGTGTGATTTTAACGTCTTTCTTATTCTGTAAAGCACTTCGAGTTACTTTGTGTACCAAATGTGCTAAAAAATTGGTTTGATGACGCACATCTCCATGGAGACAAGATGGTTTTGGACTCTCCACAAAACTCACAAATACACACCACAATCAGGATAAAGTCAAACAAATAAAAAAAATGCTAACAGTATCAGAGGTGACGTCAGCACTTAGCATCACCAACGAACTTTCCACTGCAATTTCACAAACTCTTTGGAACCAAAAGTTGAAAACTGATGACGCAGGTAGATGGAGTATTATTAATCTGCCCGTGGTACTGTGTCTGGTGGCTCTCGTGTCCTCTGGGGGGCGGAGGGGAGGAGGAGCAGGAGTGGAGCTGTGATGGAGTAGCTTCATTACCTCCACTCAAGTGCAATCTGGAGCCATACCGAGAGGGCAGGAATGGGGAATCGCCGAGCCATTTTCTCAGCAGACGACACAATGAGCACATCCGACCCCCACTACAACCTCTGGACTCAGAACCAGCGGAAATGATACAGATAACGTCCAACCCCGGCTGCTAATTAGCCACCATTTGAGGCGTTGATTGATTAGCTGATGGACTGTGGAGGAATTACATCCGCAGGGCAAAGTACTTCAGCCTCACGAGCGCCAAAATGAAACCGTAAATGAAGGAAGTCGACTTGGACCTCACTGTTTCTGTTGCTGAGTTTGATGACATCACAGCGTTCTGTAGGTCAGTATGAAGTCACACAGACAGGGGGCAGCTCAAATTAAAATCGTTAAAAATGCAAAATTGTGTTGTAATACAGTGAGTCCTTGGGTTTAGTCACAAATTGGAAATACCAGTTTCAACGTTTGTGAATTTTTTTTTGATGTTTCACAGCAAAGTACAATGTAATCAATAGGAAAAACTATTTTGTGTCACATTTTAAGACCTGAAAACTACCAGTGTGTGACAAAGTAAAAGTGCATTAAACTGGAGAATATGCCCCCTGCTTGTCTGGTATATCTTTGTCTATAATGTCCAAAGATATGGCACTAAACTTTGCTATAAAACATTTCATTGAATTACAATATTTATTACATAATTACCTTGAAAACCTTTTTTTCCTACTGTAACTGTGCACAGATTTGACCTATAGATTGGTCTGGTGCCATCACTTGTCTTTATTTTAAATCAGTTTCTTCTAAAAACTCCAGATATGAGCTTTAAGTCGAGGTGTGAAGCTATGTAAGATTTCAGTAGATACTTCTGTGTTTATTGGACAGCAGTTGTTACAAAATGTTGTGTAAACTTGCCCTTTAAAGCCAAGCTATTTCTATGGGGTATTAAAGAGGGAGTACTTTACTTCTATGGGGTATTGAAGAGGGAGTATTTTACTTCTTTGGGGTATTAAAGAGGGAGTATTTTACTTCTATGGGGTATTAAAGAGGGAGTATTTTATTTCTATTGGGTATTAAAGAGGGTGAATTTCACTTCTATGGGGTATTAAAGAGGAAGTATTTACTTCTATGTGGTATTAAAGAGGAGGTATTTTACTTCTATGGGGTATTAAAGAGGAGGTATTTTATTTCTATGGGGTATTAAAGAGGAGGTATTTACTTCTATGGGGTATTAAAGAGGAGGTATTTTATTTCTATGGGGTATTAAAGAGGAGGTATTTACTTCTATGGGGTATTAAAGAGGGAGTATTTTATTTCTATTGGGTATTAAAGAGGGTGAATTTCACTTCTATGGAGTATTAAAGAGGAGGTATTTTATTTCTATAGGGTATTAAAGAGGAAGTATTTACTTCTATGTGGTATTAAAGAGGAGGTATTTTACTTCTATGGGGTATTAAAGAGGAGGTATTTCACTTCTGTGGGTTATTAACTGTAACACATATATTTAGATCACCATGTTTTGAAAATGTTAAATTCCCAGAAAACAACATATTAATATTTTTTATAAGTTTCCCTTTTGTTTTTGCCGCTCTGAGTCCAAAGCCCCGCCCCCTTCACAGCTCTATCACATCACAATCAGTGTTAATGAAACTACAGCACATCACACCAGGTTTGTGAAGTTGTAGTGTGTTGTTTTGTGTCATGTTTTTGTATATTTATGGAGAATTGTCGAGTGGGAGCATGGATGATGTAGACTTGTGGGCGGAGTCTTGGACAAATCTTACCGCTAATCATAAGTTGGGTTCAATTAGAGCCTGGGAGAGATTGCTAGATTACTCAAACATGCGTGGATGACTCTAAAACCTCTTCAGACATGTTTTTGATGAGGGGACGACTTTATAACATGGTAGAAAGCTCCAAAAATACTTCCTCTTTAACTAATCTTGAACAGTCTTCAAATAGCAATAGCCATTTTTCAACTTTCACATATTTTATCTGACAGAAGAAGTCGTTCCGGAGCATCTTTGTTCTGCTCTTCTGAACCAAGCCATTTTACTCAGTGGCTTTGTCTGCACAGCTATCACAACCATCCATCACCAACCAACCATATATTGTGTAGTAGACGCCCAAAATGCCATGAAAAATTATGTTTCAGTGATATACATCTAATGGAATAACGACGTGGATCTGATCAGATATGTACTGTTCACGTTATTTATTTATGCTGAAAATGCCACAGCACCGTTACACATATCAGACTGCAGTGGTCAGTGTTAGATAGCCTCTGTAACCTTTTAAAACAGCCATAGCTCTGCAAAAATAGGCTGTTTATCTCTATTTGTGATGGCTATATGGAGCAGAGATGACAGGAAATAAAGGCGGTGTGCAGATGTCGTCATGCAACAAAAGGTCTCCGGATATTGCTGTCACGAGGCGGATCTGCAGATGTTTTCATTGTAAAGATACACTGTGAAATATGCCATAAACGTCAAAGCTATTGGCAATGAATGAGAAGGGAAAAACAGAAGTTGGTAAAGTAGCCAGAGATAGTGCTCAAGCAGTTCTATTAAATGCTTCAAGTACTATGGGAATCTTTGGGAAAACAGGAGATAGTCATGGAAAAATGGCCATGCTGATTGGGTTTGACGTCTGATTTTTGGAAGTAAAAAACAGGAAAAACATCAGCCGAAACAGGTCGATTCAACTCGTCTGGTTAGCCTCTTCTGTCACTCTGATGTTGAACCGTGACAGACAAACATCCGACTGGAATAATCACACAGTATTTTCCACATGGTTCTCATCCAACTCAAAATACGTCGTTAATATGTACAGGTATTCTTGAGTCTCATGTTTTTTTTACTGAAGTAACTGGTCATTTAATCCCTTGAAAGTGTTTATTTTATGATATCTGTGAAAAAAAAATAAAAATACTCACAGATATTGATATGAAAACAGAAATATATAGAATTTAATATAGTACAATGTAATAACCCACTTGACGATCGCTGGAGCTAAAGGCAAATGGGCTGCAATTTTCATTTTCAAGAAACTCTTATTTTCACCGCAAATGTCTGTGTAATCCCTCAGTCGTCCAATCTGTCGACTGGACAAAAAGTTGTAGGAGTGAAGACGTTTGGCTGCTCGTCCAAGCTGCTTCTTCAGTTCTGGTCAGATTACTGCTGGACACGGCCTTATATCTGTCTGAAGGGAGGCGCTAACTACACTGAAACTGTGAACAGCTATTGTCTCCAGTTTCAGTCTTAATGGCTCTCAGTCAGCCTTTAATGACCCTACGGGCTGACCACATTGTTCCCTTTGTTTCTTTTGTTTGCTTTGGGTCTGAGGATGGGGTTATAGATGGGGGAGAGATTATGTCTCAGGCTCCATTCCTGTTTAAGAAAGGATTGTCTTTCCTAACAAAAATAACTTACTTCACTCCCCTCTCAAACCATTTTTTTTTCTCTGGCTAAAATCTGAAGTTCACTATCTTCAGAGGAGCGGTTAGAGGCTTTGAGATGGAGATGTACAGCAGACTGGGGTCCAGAGGAGCTCTCGGGACAGTGTTGGTACATTGTCTTATGAAGTAGCTGTTTAGTTTCTCTAATGTACCACCGAGGTAGCTCCTCCCTTCAGACAGATATAAGGCAGTGTCCAGCAGTAATCTGACCAGAACTGAAGAAGCAGCCAAATGTCTTCACTCCTACAACTTTTTGTCCAGTTGACAGATTTAACATCACCTTTTACTATTTATTATAAATAGCGAGTGAGATGGAAAGGAAAATCTATATAATCTGTAGACGTACAGCCAAAAGTGTATAACCAAGAGAACAGTTACTTGTCAAATAAACTTTGGTAGGAGTCAAAAGAAAGATACAGTTACTCCGAGAAGGACAATTTTGATGTTTGCTGATGTGACCTGGTCTTAGTTCAGCTGGTCTCTGTTGTTTTATGTGTGTTCTGTGACTGGAGAACAAAATGATATAAAATGAAATTCTATAAAAAAGTGTTATTACGATATGTCAAACTAAAGAGGTCAGAGTCCTGATGTTTCCAGACTGACTGGAAACATCTGAATGTTGTAAAAGTTGTTAAATATCTTGAACATATCCTGACAGATGTGTGACGGTTTCAGCGTATGGTACCTCACTCTGCACTGCACATCTGTGAGAACAAGCCTACAGAGGCTGAGAGTGACCTACAGAGGCTGAGAGTGACCTACACAGACTGAGAATGGTCTATAAAGAGTGAGAATGATCTACAGAGACTGAAAGTGACCTACAGAGGCTGAGAGTGACCTACAGAGACTGAGAGTGACCTACAGAGGCTGAGAGTGACCTACAGAGGCTGAGAGTGACCTACACAGACTGAGAATGGTCTATAAAGAGTGAGAATGATCTACAGAGACTGAAAGTGACCTACAGAGGCTGAGAGTGACCTACAGAGACTGAGAGTGACCTACAGAGGCTGAGAGTGACCTACACAGACTGAGAATGGTCTATAAAGAGTGAGAATGATCTACAGAGACTGAAAGTGACCTACAGAGGCTGAGAGTGACCTACAGAGACTGAGAGTGACCTACAGAGGCTGAGAGTGACCTACACAGACTGAGAATGGTCTATAAAGAGTGAGAATGATCTACAGAGACTGAAAGTGACCTACAGAGGCTGAGAGTGACCTACAGACGCTGAGAGTGACCTACAGAGACTGAGAGTGACCTACAGACGCTGAGAGTGACCTACAGAGACTGAGAGTGACCTACAGACGCTGAGAGTGGCCTACAGAGGCTGAGAGTGACCTACAGAGGCTGAGAGTGACCTACACAGACTGAGAGTGACCTACAGAGGCTGAGAGTGACCTACAGAGACTGAGAGTGGCCTACAGAGGCTGAGAGTGACCTACAGAGAGTGGCCTACAGAGACTGAGAGTGACCTACAGAGACTGAGAGTGGTCTATAAAGAGTGAGCTTGATCTAAAGAGACTGAAAGTGACCAACAGAGACTCAAAGTAACCTACAGAGACTGAGAGTGGCCTACAGAGGCTGACAGCGACCTACAGTCATGCTCTCAACATTCTCAGACTTCTTTTAAAACGCCCCAGTTGGACCAGTGCCAGTGAAGCTCCAGAGTGAATCCACTGCTGCTGTTTTCTGAAATGTGATGTATAAATGCTCCGTCTGATCAGGAAACACGGTGATTTCATTGTGTAATATTGTGCACAGAGCCACCTGCTGCACCTCTCACCTGCAGAAACACTGGTGTAGTCGTCTCATAAGAGGTTGGGGGCCTCTTATTGTGTCGTATGCTTCTATATTGTTTGTCTGGACCACGAGTCTGCAATAAAGATCCATCTACCGTCGAGTAATTGAGTAATCCTAGTCCTAATTTAAACCCAGCCCAGCTCTCATACACTTAAAATAACTTCTGAGAAAATTGCAGCTCTCCACCTGTGACCCCAGCCCCTCCACATCTCAACATCAATATTAGCTTTGGACATCAATACTCTGCCATTTTCTCCAGCTGTCATTATCACAACCAGGAAGCGATGGCGTTCCAGGCATCGCCCCCACGCAGTCTCCCGGCTTCTGGTTACATTTTCTTACACGTACACACTCAAAATGGCAAGACGTAAAGCTATACCTCGGCACGCAAAGATCTGTCTGCGGTAATGGGCTTTCCTGATGGCGAGGGACCATAATATCCCCTAAAGAGGTTAGCGCTACCGACCGGAGAATGAATGATGGCGTGCACTGCGGGGGGATGGGACCGAGACACACTGCAAAACACCTATAAAGAAGAGGTACTTAAATATTTATACACTGTTATAAATTGGCAGCGAGGTGGATTTCCTATACTTTTGGTTACTTTGTTCTTGTGGGTGAAATGCGGGGATGGCGTAGCGTAGCGTGGCGTGGAATAGCGTAGCATGCTTGGTGAAAGAATAATGATGTGTCTGTCAGTAGCCAATGGTCACAACTCATTTGGTTGATGACAAGGGGAGAGATGGAGGGAGGGACGGGAGGAGAGGGACGTCCAAGTCTTATGGGATTAATCAACGCTGCTGGATCTGATGACTTCATTGTTTTACTTTAACGGCGTTCATGGTACAATGGCAGGTGGATTTACGAGCAGATTTTTGTTGTCATCGTAAAGTTTGCTTCATGCTTTATGCAGGGTACATAAAAAGGACCTACCTATGCACGCTCCCTCTCGACATCGGCGTTTACGAGCGGGGTGTTACGAGCACTTTAATGAAGCAGAGCCCATGTGATGATGCAGCACATGGCATTTTCATATTGTAAATTCTGATTTGAGAGCCCAGGCCCCAGTCAGGGTCTTTCCGTCTTGTGGGTTTTATTGAATTGCTGTGTTTCAGACGACAGCACAACATTCTACAGGCCGATGATATTTAATACAGATGGGGCATAGCTAAAATCAATATTGTAATACAGCAAATTTATGGCTTTACTCACTAATAGAAATTATTTGGTTCAACATTCATGAGTTTACCTTTTGGATATTTCAAAGCACAGTGTTATCAGTTGGGAAATCTTGCTTTTACGCCCATCTGGGAGTATGACGGCATCGCATTCTTGAATCTGAAAAGCACCAATAGGGCAATAAGTAGTGTGAAATGGGGCTGAAGAGTAGGAAGAAGCATTCTGTATTTGTTTAAAGGTCCTATATTACACAAAATTGACTCTTGTAGCTTTAAGCCATGTTATAATTGTGTTCCTCCTCAAAAACAGACCTGGAGTTGTATTTTGTTTCATTCAAACGTTTGAGTAACTCTTTATTATTAGTTTGTCTACATCTCCAAAGCTCAAAACACTCTGTTCCACCTTGTGATGTCATGAAGTGGTAGTTTTCAACTTAACGGCTCCTTTTACCTTTAATTTAGCAGAGATTTCAAATCCCAGAGCTGAAATGATCCAAATGATTCTAGTGAAGGTGTGTGGGGTTTAAAAACACAGTGGAGCACTTCCTGTATTTCTCACATGATGACATCACAAGGTGGAACAGAGTGTTTTTAGTTTGAAAGAAAACACACACACACACAAATACCACCAAGTACTTCTGTGCTTTTAGAAAAGTAACTGTATGCTGAATACCACCAAAGGAAAGAGTGACTGTATCAGATACTGTTATTCAAAATTAGTATTCAGAATATGTATTTTTGGTACATGTATTCATTTATTTCCCAGCACTGACCACTGGGCCTTATAGTCTATGAACAGTGCAGGACATAACACATTTGAGTCGATATTGTTGGGGTTCAGATGACATCACAACATTCTACAGGCCGATAATACTTAATACAGCTGGGGGCGGGTAAAATGAATATTGTTAAAATTATAAAAAGACATAATGGAATTGACAGGTGGATCGGTGCAGCGTCTGCAGTGATGCGGTCGCTGTATCGGGCCATTGTGGTGAAGAAGGAGCTGAGTCGAAAGACAAAGCTCTCGATTTACTGTCAGTCTATGTTCTTCCCTCACCTGTGGTCATGAGCTCTGGGTCATGACCAAAAGGACAAGATCACGGATACAAGCTGTCCACATGGATTTCCTCCGCAGAGTGGCTGGGCGCTCCCTTAGAGACAGGGTGAGGAGCTCAGTCACACGGGAGGAGCTCGGAGTAGAGCCGCTGCTCCTCCACGTCGAGCGCAGCAGCTGAGGCTCGGACATTCATCATACGAGGGAGGTGTTCTGGGCATGTCCCACCGGGAGGAGGCCTCGGAGAAGACCCAGGACACTCTGGAGGGACTATGTCTCTCTCTGGCCTGGGAACACCTTGGGGTCCCACTAGAGGAGCTGGAGGACGTGTCTGGGGTGAGGGAAGTCTGGGAGTCCCTGCTTAGACTGCTGCACCCACGACCCGGCCCTGGATAAGACGAAGAAAATGTATGGATGAAAAGAATAGTAAGAATAGTAAGTTTGTGTGTCTAGTTGCTGATGAAAATGACCAGATTTAACATTCGTGTTTTTACCTTTTGAATATTTCATGGTAAACTAAAGTGTAGTTAATAGGAAAAACTGTCCCATGCGCCAACATCTGAAAGTATGACATCATCACCAATACAAATTATGATGGGAGATTTATTCACGTCTGGATTTAAAAGCTTTGGTTGTAGCGGGACTATAGAGGGACACGGAGAAAGTCCATTAAGCTTCAAACACTCTGGTCTCATGTGTTAAATAGTCAGTGAATAATCTGTCAACGCTAATAGCCCAAAATCTCCACAGTATGGACCAATTCACTGCTCACAATGGAAATAAAAGGTCCACGCAGGTGCAGCAGTCAAACGCACGCAGGGAATCGACGGGATTCAAACAAAAATATTTAAAAACATTATATCGAGATAATTACATCACTGAAACAACATTTAAAGCATATTTAACGTTAAAAGACTCTCTTCTCTGCATGGATAGATACATTTACTGTGAAGATTATAGCCAAACTTCCAGACTAACAGATAAGAGCCAGGTTTGTGGAGATGCAAGCTCACTCACAGAAAGGATGCAAGATTTTTCAGTGTCAAATACATCCAAACTGAAAAGAACAGAGTATGTGATCATTAAAGTCTATTTTGAGGTTAAAAAGTCACGTGGAGGGGCTTTGAAGTAATATGAATCTTCACATTTCTGAGCTGTATTTCCACGACAACCTGGACTGTCCCTCCCTCACTGTTGAGGCTGTGGTTGATATAGTCTTTTTTCTGGCAAAAAAAAGTAACACAGTGGAGCTTTAAAGTGACGGTAATCCTCCCATTTCTGAGCTTAGTCTATTTTCAGGCAAAAAAGTGACTCTCCTTCACTGTTGAGGTCAATTTTTTTGTCAAAAAAGTTACACAGTGGGGCTTTAAAGTGACGAGAATCTTCACATTACTGCGCTGTGCTTCCATAGCAACCTGGACTCTCTTTCGCTGGAGTAGGGGTTGTGGGTCCTTATAGTCTATTTTCTGGCAAAAAGTGACGTGTTGAAGCTTTAATGTGATGAGAATATTCGCATTTCCCAGCTGCGCTTCCATGACAACCTGGAATGTCTCTCCTTTGTTGGAGCAGAGGTTGTGGTCCATATAGGCTATTTTTCGGCAAAAAGGTTACACGTTAGGGCTTTAAAGAGATGGGAATATTCACATTTCTGAGCTGCATTTCCATGACAACCTGGATTATCCCTCCTTCACTGTTGAGGTTGTGGTCTATATAGTCTCTTTTCTGACAAAAAAGTTAGACAGTGGAGCATTTCTGAGCTGTATTTCTATGGCAACCTGAACTGTCCCACCTTCACTGTTGGGGTATGGTCTATTTCTTGCCAAAAAAGTTACACAGTGGGGCATTTTTCAAGTGATAAGAATCTTCACATTACTGCACTGTACTTCCATAACAACCTGGACTGTCTCTTCTTTGTTGGAGGAGAGGTTGTGGTCCATCTAGTCTATTTCCGGCAAGAAAAAGTGACGTGTTGGGGCTTTAAAATGACGAGAATCTTTCTGTGCTGTATTTCCATGGCGACCGGGACTGTCCCTCCTTCACTGTTGGGCTTGTGGTCAGTTTCTTGGGCAGTTGAAAGAAGCAGAGAAATGTTCGTCTCACGCTCGGCTGAACCTCATCAGTGTCAGTGTTGAATTACTCCTCAAAGTGATTCTGCCGCCGCCCCTCTTCACAACCGCCCCTCTCCACAACCGCCCCGTCTCCTGTAATATTTGTGATGATTGTGGCGCGAGTGAAAACCCATCCACGACACACGATCTACTGCGTTCAAATGGAAAAAAGCACTGAGCTGGTACAGTGACATTTGGGAAGTTATTTTTGCCTTGGTGAGAATGATGCACAGTCCAGCCTGTTAATGTGACGGACAAATGGGGCAAGACCAAACACTACAAATTAATTAATTACAATGCTGATTGGAATGTTTCTCTTTTCATGGTTGGTTTTGATGTTAATTCATTTTTAAAATGCTCGAAGAAATGTATGATTCATGAACCAATAAGGCCTGTCGAGATAACACATTTTGAAGCACGATATGTAGCAACCACAGACTGTATAAAGAAGTGGATTAAGTGAGTCTGACGTCACCCACGGCGTTCAGCTCCAGTCAAATGAAGCTCGTTGAGCAGTTATAGCGGCGAATTTGAAGCCGACTTCTGTATTTGGAATTCCGACCGCGAGTATCATAGCAACCAAAGAGCCAATCCGGGCGAGGCTGTTGAAGGTAACAACCTTTCCCACCTTCGCAACTGATTTAGCAGGGCTCTTAGCAACGCTGTCAATCAAACCTGTTGCTAACGCTAGCTGGAGCGACCTTGGGGGAAAGAAGGCATATCTATCTTGATTTACAGACGTAATAGCGAAATAAAAAGGCCAAAATAACGAGTCTGACAGCAGCAGTTACAAAAAAAAGCAGTGACGGTTTTTCAGTAGATAGTGAATTGGGGCCAGAATCGATGGAGCCAGAAGCGCAGCCCATGATCACTTCCTGTTTGGAACGCTGCAGCTAGCAGATTAGCTACTGTATGTCCTTTTATATATATGGTGTATGGCTGCTACAGAGATATACTGTGATAAACGATTTAACTTTAAGAAGCCTGAACAGCAACAGATGAACAGAACAGAACAGAAGAAGCCATAATTAGCCATAGAAGTGACTTTTTCAACCCTCTGCAGCTCAAATCCTTACAAGCTACATCCAAAATAACAAAAAAGTTCCTCATTATTGTAAAGAAAATGTGTGGATGATAAGTCCCTAAATATATTGTTCCAGCTTTCAGATCCTAAGTCGATATCGTAATTACGCATAGTGACAGGACTAATGCTTAAAACTACACATTTACTAAGTCTTTACGGAGCACATATTGGAACTGAGGGGAACTGTACCACAGTTTGAGAATCACAGTGCTGCATTGGAGTCTTTTGTCATTTCAGCGGCGAGACTGAAAACGCCTGTGGGGAGTGGAGCATGTTAAAATGGATGATCAGCAGCAGAGTATAAATAGACCATTTTATTACAAAAATGACCAGTCCAGGGACGACAGGAGCGCAGCGGACTTCAGCCAGAGCTTTGAAACACGCCACTCGAAGCTCAGGAACGAGAGGATCAAAAGTGTGAATGAAACAAGAGAAAAAACTCGTACAGGTATGATCCTCAAATCCAAATGACCTTAATATGAGAGCTTTAAATGACTAGAATGCAAATGTGCCTGTTTATTACATATGTTTTGCACTGGTGTCATTATGGTGCTAATGTTCACACTGAAATTCTTTAAAGGGTTATTGGATGGGGTCTTCCAACTAGGTACTGCACTTTACATCAAAACTCTGCAGTGTTCGATGTTCTAAATGTAATTCTGTTGTTTTTTTTATGACAATGACATTAAAAGTCTTGAATCTTGCTCAGATCAGTTCATTGTTTCACCTCGGCTCCTGTAATCGCCCCTTCACGGTTTTGACAAAAAAACAGAGCAGAGCTGAGATGATTTGTCCAGTGCATTTATTTCCAACACTGACAGATATTTACAAAAATAACAGCAAAAGTAAAAAATCTGCATCGCACTAACAACCTGTACACACAGCTCCTCCTTTGCGCAGACTGAGGTTTGCTCCTTTTATAGAGCACCGCCCCTGATTGGTTGAGTCCACTCTGCAGCACAGGTAAGTTTCAGCACATCACATAATCACGTTAAAAGTTATTGCTAACAAAACAGTGTAAATCTTCATTTGATCAAATTTGTTATTTAAATAGAGCTTTACATTAATTTATCAGGTCACCTGTGGGAAGATCAAAACAAGACCCAAGAAGCTAAAATATTTGGACACCCCTCCTTGTCAGCACACAGTTCTCTGCCCCGAACCTTCATAAAGCGCTCCGGCTGCCTGGGGACTCATTGGGCCGGGACACCTAAGATGGCAGACAACGTGGTTAAAAAGAACTTCCAAACAATTCAATTACAATTAAGTAGCTGATGCACTTACTTATGTCTTTTGTTACAGGCCAACTTTAGCTACACAACCACCTCAACTTATAAAACATTTTAATCTTTTCATTTTTTCCTGTTAGCTTCAAGGTTAGGCCCCTGTAATGAACTAGCTACGTTACAGCTCCTTAAAACTCACACTCACAGAGGCTAATGGTAAATGGTCACATGTACATACACATTCATACTCCAGAGTATGCAGACACTGGGGGCGAGGTGGGTTAAGTGTCTTGCCCAAGGACACAACAACAGCAACAACAGCAACAACAGCATTCATCTGTGGGAGCCGGAATCATGCCACCAACCTGTGGTAAGTGGATTATCTGGCTGTTCGAGCAATAATGTTACTGAGCTGCTGTCGCCCCGTACTGTAAAACGGATGAATGTGTCCACTTTACATTTATGTGTACCTATTTGTTTCCATAGTCATGTGAACACAAGAACTTCCTGTGCGTTAGATAACAAAATGGCCGACTTCTCTCAGATTTTTACTGAAAAATTAAAAATGATCATCCATTTTAAGGACTATAAACCGGGACAAGGGGCTTTTTCACTCTCACACACCTGGGATACTGTCCTGAAGAAGCTGGACTACAGATGGCGCTGTGTCCTGTCTAAACCAGTAGGAAGACAGCGCCAAAACCTGTTTAAATCAGCTGAGGGGACACGTCATAGCAACATCACGTGACCACTCGGAGACGCTAGTGAGACAGGACCAAACTGATGAAAACAAAACTAAACCTTGGTCTGGGAAAACGAATCTGGGCGCATTTTATAACATTTCTAGTGATTAAAAAACAGGTCTGTGTCCTGTCTCTATTGTGTAAAAGTAGTGTTAAACGCCTTGGCCGAGGTCTGTGCTCTCCTGCAGACTCCTAGCCGTTATAGAATTACGTTTTGAAAAATATTCTCCGTGGCAAACAAACCAGCCATGATGCATAGGCGCCTGATCTTCGACTCTGCAGCTAATTTCACATTGCATCAAAACCACAATACGTCACCCACACAATACAAAATCGAAATCTCTCGTCTGGTGTTTTTCCCCCCAGCATGCTCAGTGTGAAGCAGGACGTTCTTAACAAGGGGTGGGCATTTAGAAAGAATAATAGTAACCCTCTTTGTGAATCCAGACGCTGTAGCAGGGAAGTTTCATTGGATTTTGTGGCTGGGTTTGGCTGCTCCTCGCGCCAGCTGCACATCACTGTTTGAACAGGGATGCACATTCATTGATTACACCACAATGGCCTGTTCCTTATTCTGTTTCCACATTTTACTACAATTAAAGCCGATTTGTTGCAGTTTCTATGCTACGTCTTCCTGTGACTCCATCTGGCTCCAAGCTGCAACGCTACGATTCTGAGACGAAGTGGTGAATTTCAATATTGGAGTGAATTGTGTGTGAGTCAAAGTACCAGTGTTTTCTATGAAAGTTTCATTTTGGGGTGATTCACCTCCTTTGTTTCTAAATAGAATGGTTAACCTAGAAAAGTGAAAAGGTTTTTATTTCTTTTTTGCCCACTTCGCACCATGTGACGTGGTTCTAAGCAAAATACCACACTAATTTATTGTTAAATATTGCTCGGAATACATCTCCTGACCCCATCATAAGCCCCTCTGCTACCTGCAAATTTCAAAGTTTGGTCATTTTTGTTTAACTGAATCATAGACTGCACGCGGTGGTTCCTTGGGTTATGTTCTAAAAATAACCTGCAATAGGCGAAATCCAAAGTAGTCAGCTTTATTTTTTACAATTATTCTATACGTTTCTTGTCTGTAAAACCCCTCACCACACACTTTATACACTTTTCTCACACAGGCATTAACATTTTCTCACATTTCTCTCTTGTTTTAAACTCTCTCAAAGTTCAAACCTTCGTCGTTGCCTTTGTCGTGCAGAACGTTTCATCGACATTGTGGGTTTGTCGGGGAGAAAAACTTGCAAACATACAGCACTTCAGAGTCACACTGCGATCCAACATTTATGTAAATTTGTTCTGACACATTCTGTACTGTACAGGAGACACGGAGGAGACTGATGGACAATGGTCTACAGTCCCTCAGCCAATCAGGACGCAGAAACACAATGGTCTACAGTCCCTCAGCCAATCAGGACGCAGAACACAATGGTCTACAGTCCCTCAGCCATCAGGACACAGAACACAATGGTCTACAGTCCCTCAGCCAATCAGGACGCAGAACACAATGGTCTACAGTCCCCTCAGCCAATCAGGACGCAGAACACGATGCACATTCAGAAGCTGTTAAAAATTGATGCAAAAGTGCACCAAAAAAATGTATATAAATGGACATAGCTAACCTGCTAGCCACTGCGTTCGAAAACAGGAAGTGAGCATTCCGGCTCCATCGACTCCAATTCTTTCTGTATTGAAAATCTTTGCCCCTCTCTCTGTAACTGCTGCTGTCAGACTTGTCATTTGGGTCTTAAATGTTCGTATTAACCCTCTACACGATCCTGGTGTTTTTATTTCACTATTATGCCTGTAACTAAAGATATGAACTTTAATAACAGACAAATCAGACGCTTCTTCCCCAAGGTTGCCCCCGCTAGCGTTAGCAACAGTTTGATTGACAGCGTTGCTACGTGTCCACTCCCTGTTAAACCAGTGGTGCGGGCAGGAAGGGGCGTTACCTTCAACGCCTCGCTCCTGATTGGCTCTTTGGTTGCTATGATACTCGTGGTCAGAATTCCAAATAAGGAACTTGTCTCTAAATTAGCCGCTGTACCTGCTCTAGCCTCGATTAGCTTCATTGGTCTGGAGCTGAAACACTTAGTCCACGTCTTTATACAACTGAAAATAGTTAGAATTTATTTTAATCGCTGTATAAAATGTTCCGTGTAGCTGAATGTCAGGAGCACAGACGGGACTCCGGTTGGTGGTACAGTGTTATATATTTTTCCTGTGGGTCAATTGATGAATCGACTCTCAGAAGTTTGACAGAATATCGTGTCAGTCTTAAGCTGTTTGTTAATGGCGTCTCTCCGTCTCTTTCACGTTTCAAATTTCTTGACTCCAGTTTGTGCCATGTTCCCTCGGTGGGGCCGTCTCTACCCCCTTTCACCCCTCTTCGCTCCCTCCCTCCACTCCTCTACTCTCCCCAGCTCTGCACCACCGTCCCGGGCCATACGTCCTCTTTTACCAGTGGGATTCTCTGCCTCTCATCCCCCCCTCTTCCCCCGATGCTCTCTTACTCTCTTTTTCTTTCTTTCTCCCTCCTCTTTTTTCTTCTCTTGCTTCCTCTTTTCCACTCTCTCCCTAATTCTCCCTTTACCTCATCTCTCTTCTTTCCACTAGCCCTTTTTCTCTCTCTCTTCCTATAACTCACCTCCATCTTTCTCTCTCTCTCTCTTATCTCACTTTCCCTCCACCATTTCCCCATCTCTCTCCTTTCTCTCCCTCCTCTTTTCACATCTCACTCTGCCCATCTCTTCTTTACACTCACCCCTTTCCTTCTCTCTCCCTCTATCTCTCACCCTATAACTCACCGTCCCTCTCTTTACTCTCCTCCTCTCTCTCTCTTTTCCTCCCCCGTCTCTCAATCATCCCTCCCAACCTCCTCTCCCCCATTGCCCACGCCTTTCTCCCATCTCTCTTCCTACTCTTTATCTCTCTCCTTCCTCTATCGTCTCCATCATTCCCGTCTCATTTCTCTCTCTTCTCTCTCTCTCCTCCTCATGCTTCTACGCTCCATACTGAGGCAAACACTTTCTCGTCAGGACTCTTTTCTCTCTAGTCTCTTTCCCCGGCAACTCTTCCGCTTTCTCCTGAGTATAACACTGCTCTCTTGCTATCCTCTTCCTTCCCCCTCTCTCCACTGCCACTCTTTCTCCCATCTCTCCCACTCCTCACTTTCTGTCTGTTCTCCCTCTCTTTCTCGTACACCTCCATGTCTTTTCCCCATCTTATCGCTCTCTCCTCCCCTCTTCCCTATCTACTCTTTGCTCCCTCTCTCTCCCTCCTCTTTTCCACTTCTTTCCTTACCTCGCTCTCCTTCCAGATCGCCTTTCCTCCCTCTCCCTCTCTCTCCTTATCATCTCTTTCCTCTCTCACTCTCTGTTCCCTAGCTCTTTCCACCCACCCTCTTCAGTTTTCCTCTCGGCCAGCTCCTCTTTTTCCACTCATCCTCTCCCTCCTCTTTTCCCCTCATCTTTTCCCTCTACCTCATCTCTCCTTTCTCCACTCGAGCCCTCCTCCCTCCTCTCTCCATCTCTTCCCTCTCGTTAGATCCTTAGAGGTCTCTGGACCTCTCCTCACTCTCTGCTCTGCCCAGATCCGGGAGTCCTCATTATTCCACCCCACCCTCTGAGGCAGAAGGTTGTTCCTGAGCTCCTTTCAATCCAAAGAGGATTCAATGGCGATCCTCAGAGGGATTAACTTGCTCAAATCTCTCTCCTCTCGATCCTCTCTCTCTCGACTCTCCGAGGCCTGTCCCTCCTCTCGTCTCGGGGAGAGAATCTACAGTTGTCGAGCTGGTCATCCTGCCTCGCTGATGATAAAAGGGGTGGACGAGACATTCTTTATTCTTCTGTGTCCTATTTTCCAACTCCTCAGATCCTCAGAAGTAAATGGTCACTATTCATGGAGAAACTTCCTGCCTCACGCTGCCCTCCAGTGGGTGCAGTCTTTCCCATCACCCATTTCCTCGAGGTCTCCGTTAATTCTCAATCCTCCCCACATAAACGTCACTCTACTCTCTGGGCAGTCCTCATGTTCCCGCTTCTTTGTCCACTCTCGACCAAGAGCCACAACCCACAGGTACAGCCCACGGAGGAACTCGCGGGCTCTTCCTTCCTCACAGCTCCTTATCACTCAACACTGCACTCATCTCTTGACCATCTTCTCACTCCTGGGAGGCCTCGGTAGCTTGTCTCAACTTGTATTCCACACCCTCCTCTTACCTTCGGTGCTCAAGACACTCCTGGGTATCAAATCGAGGGTCAGCTGGGTCTATACTCGTACCGCTCGTCCCCCTCCGCCATGACCGAGACTCAATCTCAAATGAGGATCGAGGGAGGAGAGAGAAGTGGCGTGAGGTCGCCTGACTCTCCACTGGAGACCCGCGAGGAGTGAGGGACCTTCAGAGGGCCCCTCCCCTCTCTCTCTCGAGCTCTCCCCAGCAGGACTCGACAGGAGTCTCCTCTTTTCTCCTCTTTTGCTTCTCCCCTCTTTTCCACCGATCTTTGGAGTCCCAACTCTCTCGAAGCTCCATCCTTCAGAGGAAGCCAGCCACCGAGAGGGGAGTCCCCCCTGGACTTCTCTCTTTCTCTTCTTATACACCAGAGAGGCTGGGAAAAGCCCGGAGAGATCTTTCTCCTTCACTCCGCTCTTCGTAGAGAGGGACCTTGTCTCCGTCAGCCTCCTTCCCTCCGAGTCCTCACGCTTGGAGAGCCCTTATCGGCCGCAGAGGGAGATTTGGGGCCTCGCTCCCCCAACCTGAGGGAGGGTCACCCTCGCTCCGCGCTATTACCCACCACCTTCTCCTCTCCCTCTCTCCTCTATAATCCTCTCTCTCTCCCCTCCCTCGTCCCACTGCTCTCTACTCGCTGCTCTACGCCCTCTCGCTTTTCAGACCATCTCCCTCCTTATCCCTCTACCTTATGACTTGCTCTCTTTCGCTCCTACCCTTCCCCTCCAGCCTCCAGCAGGGGCCCCCTCCGCTTCAGTACCACGCCTCTCCGCGGCGAGCTGGTCCCCTCCTGTGGGTTCACCGTTCCCCTTCTGGGCTCTCTTGCCATCCTCCCTCCCTTCTGCTGTCTTCCCTCTCTCCTCCTCTCTCTCTCTCTTCCTCCCCGAGCGGGACTCTCTCTCCTTTCTCTCTCTACTCGCGACTCTCCGTACATCACGCCACAATGCTCGTCATCTCCATCTCTGCTGGGGCTGAGGGCCACAGTAGTGCCATTTGGCAAACATCCCTCCGAGTGTCGAGCGAGCGTGTGGGAGAGTGAGCGGAGGCCTGGTACGGAGGCTGTGGAAGGGATGGAAAGAAATGGATGGGGGTGAGTGGATTCCCGGTGAAGAAGGGGGTGGAGGATGGGAGATGATGCACACGTAGAGCGCTAAGCGTTGGTGGACATAGTGAGAGTGGTGCTGGGGGTCAACAGACAGTCCTATGACATGCAGATAGGGTGGACTCACACAACAGACACGCAGCCTTTAGAGATTGTCTCTGTCTGTGAGGCTGAACAGCAATTCAGCAGCGCTGAGATTTAATCTAGGCCTTGAGCAGTTTGATGACAACATCCTGTATGTGTAGACCACCCGCCAGGGCACTGACCTCTTGAGTCTGAGATCCTGGGAGACCTGGGGGGTGACTTTTTGAACTTTAGAAAATGTATTATATCTCATTAGAAGTGAGTCTTTGCGCTTAAAGGTTCTACATATACACAAAATTAACGAAAAAAAGGGTCTTTTTTGGATCATGTTACATGCTGTTAAAATGCCAAGCAAGAGAGGAAGCGAGGCATCACCGCGTCAACTGGCGGTGGAGCGCGCCAGGCGGCATTGGCGATGACCTCCTCAAAAAACAGACCTGAGAGGTGGTGTTTCTGTTTTCAAAATTTATTATTAGTCTGTAACTTCTCCAAAGTTCAAAACGCTCTGTAGGTTGCAAACCTATGTGATGTCATGAAGTGGTAGTTTTGAAGTTATTGTGCTACCGTTTACCTTTAGTTCAGGTGAGGATTGGCAGTCCCAAGGAGGCTGAAATCATCCAAATGATTCTAGTGAAGGTGTTTGAGTTTAAAAACACAGTGGGCACTTCCTTATTATTTTCTACATGATGCATCATAAGGTGGAAACAGAGTGTTTTCTGTTATGAGAGAAGAACTCAAGACCTAAATATGCAGGTTTGTTTGTTTAAACTATGTGTGAAACAAAACACAACTCCAGGGTCTGTGATGAAGGAAATTACATTAGACTTGGGTTTAGAAATGTTTCATGCATGCCATGGTTTCTGTTCCTACAATATCTATCTTGCATTTATTCCAGTGTTTCACGTCACTGGTGGGCGATGTTACTGCCAAAATAAATACTATCACTTGAAAAAACATGAGTAGTTATTACTCAGTGTCACTCCACAGATCTGACCATGTTCAACTTCATAAGAGGATATATTTACTTCTATGGCTGTCGTATTAAGAGGGAATAATTTATTACACTTCTATGTGGTATAAGACGAGTAGTTCTCACATAACATATTCTAGATATTACAATGTTTCCCTCCTTTCTTATTATTTTAAATGCTTGGAAATATGAGCTGAAAAAACAAACTACAGGTTCCTTTTATCCAAAATGCCCGCCCCCTTCACAGCACTACAGGTATCACAATCAACCGCGACATCAGGTTAATGAACTACTTCAGCGCTGAACTTACTGGGCACACACACCAGGTTTGTGAGTGCTAGTGTGTTTGGTTTTGTGTCATGTTTTTTGTATATTTATGGAGAATTGGTCGTATAGGAGCATGGGTGACAGTATAGCTTGGGGGCGAGTGCTTTGTAGCAGAATCGTACAGGTAACCATGAGAAGGGTGTACATGGGAGAGATCCCTAGATTATTCAAACATGCACTGGTGCCTCTAAAACTCTAACACCTTCTTCCAGACATGTTTTTTTTTGGATGATGAACTGACATTAGAACATGGTAGAAAGATCCAAAACAGTCGATTTTTAGCATAATGTAGGGAACCGTTTCAGCTAATAACCAGTAAACTACCCGATGTGAGAATACTGACAAACTTGGGGTGTGGGACCGACAAAAAGACAGATTAAATGGGTCCAGGGATTTGTGGCATTGACACACAAAAAGTTACTACTGAGATGGCCACACAACTGTAGAAAATATCAATTTGTCAGAGTTTCCCCAAAACCACATTCAAAACTGCACAATCTAAATCACACCGAATGTTCGCTCTTTCCAAAAGTCCCCTGCACAGAAGCGTTGTTGAGAAAGCAGTGATTTATTTGCATCGCGGCACTTTTCATGTTTCATTCTGTTTTGCCCTCCTGGCCTCTTTGCGTAGGTTATAAATTTTGGCTGTGGTTTGCTTGTTTATCTGCGCTCATTTCTCCTGCTGGGACCGACGGACGGTGGAGAAGAGGAGGCGGAGGGAGGAGGAGGAGGAGGAGATCTGGCCCTTCAGAGCTGACTAAATGCTGAGGAACACTGCCAACTGAGCGATGAAGGCCCAGGTTGGATCGTTTTATATACCGCTGAGTCCTAGATCAGAGCCAGGGAGGGACTGGAACACGGAGGTTTTGAGATTACTGCTTATGGCCAGGGGTTAGTGTGGTGGATTACTGTGAGTTGCAGGTAACACGCAGGGATGGGATCGAGTTAGACGACGTGGTTATCGGTTCCTGATATAATGGCGTCTATATGTGCGTCCCCTCCTCTTTCCTGAACGCTCGCACCATTTAGAAGATGTGATATTGGGTGTTGTCGGCACAGTTGTGGTGATTGGTCCTCACTTTTTGCTCCGTTCACATGAAACCCCACGGAATGGCATCACTCTGCAAAGGCAAATACAGTGGTCCAAAACGCGTTTATTGGGGTTCTAAAAATAACCGCACGGTAGGATAAAAGAGAGTATAATTAGGTAAAGTGTATGTCAGCTTTATTTTTTACAATTATTATAAATGTGTGTCACTTGTCTGTAAATCGACCCCTCATCACACTTTATAACACACTTTTTCTCACAATCAGGCATTAACAGTTTTCTCACATTTCCTCTGTTTAAACTCCTCTCAAAGTTCAAACCTTCGTCGGTGGGCCCTTTGTCGGTGCAGAACGTTTCATCATCGACATTGTGGGTTTTGTCGGGGAGAAAACCTTGCAGAACATACATCACTGCAGAGTCACACTGAGATCCAACATCTGTATGTAAATTTGTCTGACACAGAACATTCTGTACTGTAGGAGGAGACACGGATGAGACTGATTGGACAATGGTCTACAGTCCTCAGCCAATCAGGACGCTAGAACACAATGGTCCTACAGTCCCCAAAGCCAATCAGAACGCAGAACACAATGGTCTCCAGTCCCTCAGCCAATACGGCATGTCGCAGAACACAATGGTCTACAACCGTCCCGTCAGCAGGGCAATCAGGACGCAGAAGACACACAATGGTCTACAGTCCCCTCGGCCAATCAGGAACAGAACACAATGGTCTACAGTACCTCAAGCCAATCAGGACGCAGAACACAGTGCGACATTCATACAACGTACAAACATTGAGACCACGACCCGGTGAGCCGTGCTATCAGCGAGGTAACAATTGTACATGTACTGGGAGACAAGTATCGGAGATTAAAATATCCTATGTGTGGTCTGTGCTTGTACATATTTTGAGGACTAGTTTTGAATTTAAGAGATTACAGATTTTTGAATAAACCACGTCCATGTTGGGATTACATTACAGGCGTGTCAGGCTTCGGCAAAAACAAAACACCGCATAAGCAAAAGCAAAACGTTTTTAGCCTCACAACTGCTTTTAATTTTAACAAACTCAAAAGCCAGCCACGTTTCTGCCATTTCCTCTGTCAAGTAAGTTCAGCGACCCAGAGACACGACACTCAGAGGATTATATGAATACACACGGCATGAAACAAGTTTTTGAATCAACCTATTTTTTCTCTCTTCCTGGTGGCAACCATAGTATAACACAAGATGGAAATAACACTGGGCTCTTTGGGGTTTCACAAAGGAACCTGCCACCCAGAGTCTAAAACCCTAATCCCAAACCTACATTTCCTTTCCTCACGTTCTGTCCCATTTCATGCACCACCCAAAAAATCTGCCATTTCCATGCAGATCGACCGTGTAGCCGAAGCGTACGTCTGAGTACAATTCACGCACCGCTATATCCCCCATCCATGCACTGCACTCTACGCAAAAAAAGAGATGACATTGGAGTACGCCTACAACAATACACGTTCAAATGTAAGTACTCTACTGAGTTTAGACAACAACATGGCGAGCATTAAACTGAGACAACGTGTGTAGGGTTAGCGAAGTCTTCCTATGTGAGTATTTTCGTTCGCCTTATGTTAAGACTGAATAATCTTTTTGGTGTCTTTATAATGGGAAGAGCGAAACGAGCAGTAACGAGCGGAGTTTATCTGTCGTAGACTGAAGAGGGAGAATGACACACTGTATTGTCGACACGAGTGCCAAAAAGAGGGAGGGTCCGACGTCGCCTCCCGGTGCACAAGACTAAGCGCTGAAAGTACACTTGTCCATGTCCCCCATCGTCGGTCGGCGAGGAGGCGGGGCAGACATGCCCGTAGGAGGTACCCGTCACCATCGGAGAGGGTACTTGGTGACTAAGACGAAGTGTCAAAAGTTATTAATCGAATTAGGACATGGCATATGTTTTAAAGCTTCACTATGTAAACCGTAGCTGGTGGAGTAATCCGCACACTACCAGTGAATGGAATAAATACTATTTTCATGATCATTATGTTTATATACGAGTGAAACTATGTAATGACACATGAGATCATATCACATATACATTCGTGTTATGTTAAGTTTATTTTTAAAGTGCGGATTGGGTTTTAAAGCCTAGTTATGGGGTATCTTTATCTTGTTTTAGTATTGCTTGCATGCTTAAACCCAGGTATTCCGTTCTGATGCAGTTTCAACTGTTGGCACGGGGTGTGCAATTACACTGTGAGAATGGGGTCGTGGAATAAGAAAACCACTGTGTGGACTAATAATACTTAGGCAATCTTAATAATCTATATGTTACGTGACGCGGAGCTGGCGGTGAAAACAGGAACGCACTTGCAAGTCTGGTGATTCAAATGGTATAGTGTTGTTAAGTATTTTTTTAAAATATAGATGTTGGACAAGTCAGCGGGGATAGTTTTGATAGAAGTGCTGGATAGCTCTTAATGTTCCCCCTTCACAAACAAACAATGCACAGCAGACACTGGGGAACTGGGGCGAACGTGGTTCACGAGAGTGTCTTGCCCAAGGACCAAGGAACCACAAATGCAAAGCGTTCATCTATTGGGAGCTGGAATCGTTAAACACATGATCCTTGCAAACAAGAATAACTAGAGGTGGATAATGGGGTCATGACACCAACCGTTTGTATCAGTGGGGACAAACACTCTCAAAACCCACCGGCTTCGACAACTCGGTGGGAAAACTCTTCTTCTTCGCTCGCTCATTGTGAATTGAGTTAAAATATTAGCTAAGTCTGTCCCAAATAAATGTATATCTATGACTCCGCATGAAGTATTTTAAGGCTTCTATTTATGTTTTATAGAGTTGGTCGAAGCATGAGTCCACGACTGTGCGGAAGGACAAGCCGTACTTAAGGGAAAGAGAAGGCATTTATGTGAGTAGCTACCTAGCGGGGGGGTTGGGGTGTCGAATGGGGGGATCACAGCAAACATTTGACATGGAAACTATGGCTTGTTTCCCATGGGAGATATAGAAGTTAAATGCCACCGATGGAACATTACAGATGGGAGCAGGAACACTAATTATAATATCTCTTCGTGGACAAAGCGAGGCAGTGGTATGGGTTTAGGTACAAGAACGCCGAAGGATCAGAAAGTTTAAAACCGTAATGGCACCAGCGAAGTTTGTACAGTTCACTGGTGTACTTGATAATCAAAAAGGGCACAGCAGATCATTTTTTTTCCCCCCGCAAGTGTCCGATAATCATTCTCTTAGGCTGTTTTTCCGAAAATGATTCGCAACCCCTCCCCCACAACAGTTCGTCTTGATATCAAATGGTAAATGTTAACATAAAGGCGCTGTAAACATAATCGCTAGAACGTCGAGCGTAATTGCCTGTTGTTTTTGAGCCGCCACTGATGTCTTTTCCCTTTGTTTGTCCGCGTTGTTGCTCCCTCAGCTCTCATCAGTCATCATCTATCGCAGGGCAGCAGCAGGCAGTAGTGCCATACAGGTGGTGATGGGCATCTGTACGTCCCGTGTAGGTCGAGAAGAAGCTGGTTTGGGAATGCTTGTACTGTTTTGTGCACAGCATTGTTTACAAAAAGCCAAAGGAGCTCCAGAGTGTTTTTCCCTAGGTGAATGAGTCGCGTCCAAACGAGTATGGTGGTCCGCAACGGTCCTCTGTGGTCTAACCACAGCAATGTCTTGCCAAAATGTCACACCACTTTAAAGCCAAACTGGACTTTTTACAGACGCTTTCGTAATTTAAATAAACAATTAGATGGTCTGAAGGTGGTGGCGTATCTTCTCAGGTTGCCCCTCTCAAAGTATGTGTTTGGAGTGAGTATTGCATGTTTGAGGCATCTACTTTTCTGAATCTTGTATCATTTTCATTTCAGTTTTATCTTCTTAAGTCCGGTGAGACTCTTTGGATTCGAGAGCTCTTCGTTCGTGTATCCATAGGGGGGCGCCGACGCTACCACGGCTCTTTGTTTCTGTGACGATTCACGTTCAACGGCGACGTCAGCTCCCATTGGACACACCGCTGTGGTTTTCTACACGGCCAGAAGTCAAATGGATTTTTTTTTCTTTTATTAGAGATCGTTTTAGATGAATATTGCCTGTAATATTCCCCCACAGTAAAGTATTTGTCTAGCGTATCTCCATGGAGACGAGGAGGGGCAAGTTATAACAGATCAGATCTGAAAAAGAAACGCACACAAAAAAAACTCAGTCAGAAATGTGCATGTTTTTTCCCCAAAGCCATTTAAGAGGCGGGAGTATTGAGTACATATATGCTGGGGAGTTATACACACATGTATTTCTAGGATGGAATGGTTCAAAAGACAGTTCCCATGAGCAACATAATACATAAATTAGCAAAAACAAGTCACAAAAGTTTCAGATGGTCTGAAACCTCAGAAAAAGTACAAAATGGATTTAAACAGCACATTTTCCAG